>MU226331.1:1405514-1419432 GCA_018584345.1 Thuja plicata | reverse complement strand
GGTGCCCTTGTTCAGCTCATCGGAGGTCATGGTGGAAGCTATTGTTGTTTTTAGAGTATGCTTTTAGACATGTTAATGTAGATTAAATGATTTATATCCTCTAATGTTTGCATGTCTGAGCGTGCTCCCAACATGTAGGTTTCCAGCATAGACAATTTCTTTATTATTTTGATCTTCTTGGGCTAATAGAGCACCCAAACATGTTTATGTAGCTGAGATGTATAAGATCAACGGTTTCCCCTATTGGAAAATTGGCTAGATATTGTTTGATCTGTTGAAAGCCTTGTTCAAATTCTTTGTTCCATTCATAAGTCACACCTTTATGTAGAGTTTTAGTAAATGGTTGTGACTTGTCAGCTAGCTACAAGATGAAATGTCGGATAGATTGAAGCCAACCTTGAAGACCTCTAATTTGTCTGATATTGCGAGGTGGAGGAATTTCCATGATAGCTTGCACCTTTGCAGGATCCACCTTAATTCCCTTCGCAAAGATGATATAACCAAGTAATTTTTCTGAAGTAACCCCAAATGCATATTTCTTATGGTTAAGACATAGTCTGAATTTTTCCATATGATCTAGTATAGGGCCTAGATCAATGAGATGTGTCTTCCTATCCATACTTTTAGCGAGCATGTCATCCACATAGTCCTCCATTGTATTATGAATCATGTCATGAAATATGGTAGTGACAGCTGTCTGATAAGTAGCTCCAGCATTTTTTAGACCAAAAGGCATAACATTCTAGTAGAATGTACCCCATGCACAAGTAAAAGTAGTCTTCTCTTGGTCCTCTGGTGTGATCTTTATCTGGTTGTATCCAGAGAAACCATCCATTAGTGAGTACATTTCATACCTTGCTTTCATATCTACAATCATATCAATATTGGGCAAGGGAAAATTGTCCTTAGGATAATGCCAAATTTAAGTCTCTGAAGTCTATGCAGACTCTGATAGATTTGTCATGTTTAGACACTGGGACTATGTTAGAGATCCAATCTGCATAATTAATTGCTCGGATGAACCCAACTTTTAGAATTTTTTCCAATTCTACCTTGACCAGTAGAGCCACATGTGGATGTATCTTTCTAAGTTTTTGTTTGACTGGTTTCACACCCAGAGCTATTGAAAAGTGATGCATGATGAGATTAGGATCTACACCCGGCATGTTAGAATATGTCCATGCAAAGTTTATCTTTTTCTCCTTGAAGAAGTCTATAAATTCTTTAAGTTCCTCTGTAGATAATGATTTGACCACATGAATGATGTGTGGATGTTCTTTTGTTCCTAGATTTACCGGCTGAGTTGGCTCAATTAACACCGATGAGCACTCCTGGAAATGACTCAGAAGTGTATAATGTATGTCATCCTCAGGCGCCTTAGGGAGGTTTTCTCCTTTGGATATGTCTTTTATTTTTACTTTTTTTGGCTCTGACACTGCCACAATGTGGTTTTCACCATCAGAGCGCCTATTTTTTCTTATTTTAATTTTATGACTAAGATACTTGATATCAGCCTCGGTCATGTTGACACTTTCTTCACTAGTGGAGGACATTATAGGTTCAACAACATGAAGGTAGCAGGCTAGAGCATAGTCATTCTAGAATGTAAGGACTTCATTGGATGAAGAAGGGGAATTCTAGTCTATTATCTGAGGATGTTGGAATGAGAGAGAAGTGGCAGGTTCAAGTGCATTCATAGTATAGTCACCAAAAGAGTTGACTAGTAAGGTGAGAGCTAAATTGATTTCATCCAGAGGTGTGTTTGAATCCTTTTGACCCCTAATGACCAAAGTAGAAGACACGTTAACATTTATGGACTCAGACTCATTGGAACTTTCACTAGACCCCTCACTTATGTTGAGGATCTTTTCATAAGATCCTTCTGACAAACTGTCAAACTCATATTCATGAGAATCTGTGTCCGAACTCTGACTTGGGTGTTTGCACCATGAGGGTTTGGGAGTTCTTGCAACACCAGCTTGTTCTTGTGCCAACTGCTCTTGAAACTCTAGTGGTATGTATCATTCACCTTGGAAACTAGGATCTTGTAACACTTTCCATTGTTCATAGGTCAGTGCATCAAATGGAGTGGTTTTATCAGAGTCATTGTCAGTCTTGACTGTAATGGCGTGTGGTACAAAATTATCTGGCTCAGCAAAGAATGCTGCCATGTCTGGAGGAATGGGATAAGGAAATAAATCCTGATTAGAGTTATCTTCTATGGTGTCGACTGCAGCTGTGCCTTCAGGTTCTGGTGAAGGATCTAATTTTGGCACAAATTTGTTAATCCCTAGATGGAACGTGATCTTCTTGAAACCTAAACCAGTTGTGTCTTTTGTCTTTTGGACCATAGATTTAATAGGTTCAACTAACCCATTACCATTCACCCCTATTGGGCCACTCCCTTTATACCCAAAGCATTTCATAATCTTAAGACCTTCACTGTTGGGATTTAGTTCATGAGCTGGGGTAGTTTGTTCAGATATGTTCTTTCCTTTGCAAAGCCAAGATTTAATAGCTCTTTCCTCAGCTTCATCTTCTAATGGTGTAGATGCTTGTACAAAGACACCATCATAAACTATCTCAGGAGGAGTAGAAGATTTGTTGTTGTTAGGTCTCCCATAAGAATGAGGAGACGGAGGTAGAGCTGCTAATGATAGAACAGGTTCTGTTTGATACCCCCCATGCCTATGTCTATGATTTTTAGGGTCTGTTCCATGTCTCTGAGCTTGGCATCATAGAATTTTGTGTATTCTCTATTAGTTGGAACAAGACTATTAGCTGACTAAGTGAGCGCATTACAAGAAGAGCCCATACTAGCAGGAATTGACACCTCTATGCCTTGGAAAAAAAACTTAATACACTGATGGTATGTAGAAGGAACCACTTGCATCTCATGGATCCATGGTCTTCCCAGCAAGATATTATACACAATAGGAAGGTCTAGCACCTGACATGTGACATCTCTTTCAACTGGTCCAACCTGAATGGGTAGCACGACTAAACCTTTATATTTTATCTCTTCTTCATCATAGGCCTTGATAGTAATTCTTTTGTGGGAATCTATGTGATCTTCATCGTAACCTAGCTGAGAAAGAAAGTGAGCAGAGCAAATATTGAGGCCAACACCATTATCAATGAGGACATGGCGGACTAGTTGTTTGCCATCATGACTTCTATATGCAGAGGAGCATTATGCGGGTGACTAATTGAGTGATCATATTCTTCTGAGAAGGACAAATAATGCGGTCAAATCAAGTGACCCACCATGGATTGAAACTGATCTAGATTGATGTATTTGGGGATATTAGCCTCTATGAGGGCTTTATCCAGAATTTGCCTTTGAGCAGGCGAGATTTTCAACAACTCAAAGATAGTTATTTGAGCATTGGTTCTTTGGAGCTGGTCAAGAATGCTATAACCAACAGTAGGAGGTGTAGGGACCACTTTCATGGTCTTGTTGGTAGAGCCAACAATAGTTTTATCCATGGGTTGTTTCGGTGCGGATGTAGCAGCAGGAGGGTCAGGACCCTTGATAGTGATTTTAGTGCGGGATCTAGTAACAATGTTCATGCAATCTTGAGATGTTTCAAATTTAGATAATTGAGACCTAGGGCCTCTCAAGAAAAATGGGGTTTTAGGTTTAGAAGCATCCCCGCTCCCCCTGATAGTAATCACATTACAATACTCCACTTCCACAAGTTCGACCATGTTGATGACATTATCATAAGTGGAATGTGCGTAGTTAACCTTGGCATTATTGTTCTTAACATTGGAAGACTCACCTTTCTTGTGATGAGGAAAAGGATCTTTAAATGCCTGGTGATCCAAATTCTTGTTATGATTTTCCACAATGATAACTTGGTTATCAATCAGATCTTGAACTTTATGACGCAATTGAAGGCAAGTAGCAGTTTTATGACCCTTGTTTTGGTGATAGTCATAGTATGCATTGTCATTCCACCAATGGGGTCATGGTTTTGGATCGCATAGGAATTTTTCCAAAGGAGCGAGAATCTGATTTTGTACCAAAGTCTTGAAAACTATGTCCAACGGTTCTCCCAAAGAAGTAAATTCATGCTTGGGTCATGGGGCCCAAGGTTTGTTGCCAGAGAATCTAGAAGGCTATTGAGTGTTTGTTGCATCCTTTTCAACATCTTTGGTCCCTTGTATTCCAGAGGTGAGATTGAAGACCAGTTTTGAAGGAGCTAGAGTCACATTATCAACCACCCCATCATTCACAACATCCCTTATTTTGTTGGTAAACTTCCCTTTATCTTTGTTGGAAGAGGAGGAACCTTGTTTGTTGTCTTTATACAAAGTCAATTCACCTTTTTAAACCATAAATGCCTCTATCCTCATAGCTTGCTTTATCATGGTGTCAAAATTAAGGGGACCTTGAAGTTGTACTTAATACCCAAAATTAGGGGTGAGATTATCCAAGAAGATATCGAGTTTCTCAGATTCGGGTATTTTGTGAGGATACTTAGTGCAAAGTTGTCTCCACCTTTGGAGAAATGTCAAGAATGACTCCCCTTTCCTTTGCTTGAGATTGCAAAGGTCCCTTATGTTGACAGGATGTTGTATATTGTGAGAATAGTGTTGTATAAAGAGATTGGCAATCTCATCAAAAGTCTTGATGCCAGTGGGTACTCGAGAAAACCACTCCATGGAAGGTCCACCCAAACTTCAGGGAAAGAGACACATCAAATAGGTTTGATCATGCATGAACTCCATAGATAGGGCCCCAAATTCTCTCAAATGATCCTGAGGATTAGTGGTACCCAGATACTTATCATATTTAGGGAGTTCTACACCTTTGGGAAAAGGTGGCATAAGAAGACTCCTATCAAAAGGAAAAGGACAGATGCTTTCCATCATGAATTATTGTGTTGGTTTTTCCTTATCCTTCATAAGTTGACTGATTTGATTTTGCATGTCTTTAATTAATTTATGCAATTTGGTAGTCTCACTCTCTTCTTCTTTAGCTACAAGCATTTCCACTTGGAAGTTTGAGCATAGCTTAACTCCTTGTTTTGCCAAATCTAAAAAATATTTCTCTTTATCTTCTGCAAGGATTATTTCCATCATTTTGATGAGAGTTTTATTAGATTTTGCAACATCTATGTCATTTTGAGTTATTGTTTCATCGTCATTACCAAGAATCTCATAAATACTTTGAGTCTGATCTTGACCCTGGAGATGCTACTCTTCTTGCTGACCTTGCCCATTTTGGGATTGGTCATTGACTCCACTATATTAACCTTGCATGTAATCGAAAGGAGTTGTCATGTCATTAATGTGGGATTGTGCCATGTGCACCTCTTCAATATGAGTGTGAGTATCGAGTTGAGAACTCATAGTCAATGTATCTCTTGACGGATCAAAGGGGTTGACAAGATCAAAAGGATTGATATGTTCAAAAGGGTCACTAAGGTAGCGGGGATCATCAATAGGGTCAACCCAAACAGGTGACTTTCTGAAGCCTTGTTGATCTGAAAGAAATGGATTATGTGGATCTTGAAACAAATGATTAGAACATAGCTGAAACACTAGTTTCTAATTCAAACTCGGATCTATACTGAATGGGGAAGAGGAATGTGAGGATCCCTCTTGACTATCAAGTTGAACAATGGGTTCAGAATGACCTTTTCCTTGATCACGAGGTTTACTTCTACCTATTCTGGAACTGTGAATGGGAAAAATATTTCCGCTTCTAGTCGTAACAGGCATAGACGAAGATGAAATGAGAGGAAAATTAAGATCCAACTTAGAACTCTGTCTCTAAAAATATCAAAAAAAAGAGATAATAGGCTAGAATAGCCAAGGTGTGAGATGCACCCGGCATGAATCGTCAAGAGTGTGGCTAGAACAGTCAAGATGTGACTATCGTGTCACAAGGTACAAAAACATAGAAAAGATAGGACATAGACAAAGAGAAAAGACAAGTTTGAGTAAGAATTGGTCAGTTTGCAACTTGAAACAACCAGTTTCAGACTACAGACAACAGGGAAATAGGCAATCAGATCCCAGACAAAAGTCAGATCAGGAAAAAAATTCACCAGTCAATAGGAAAAAGCTCATTGTTTTAGGACACCAAGCTACAGATTCACGCAAGAAAGTGTTGTGTCATGCAAGGAAGTGCTCAACTTCACGTGAGAAAATGCAAGCTCGCACGAGAAAAAATCCAAATTTTGAAAAATAGACTAAGTTTTCGAGACAAAAACTAGATTTCAAGACACAGTCAGGACTATTCTCTGACAGAATTTCCAGGTTCAGGGTAGTTTTATGATGATACAGATCAGCAATCTCACTTTCAAGCTGGCAAGTACTCATTAACAAACACGAAGTTCCAATCAAGCAATAGTGACACAAGCAATAGTCGTAAATAGTTCTACCAAGGACAAAGTAACTTGGAAAAATTATGGGAGTCTTTGTTTAATCATGATTGGATAGTTTAAGACTCAAAACAAACACTTAGTTACCCCTACAAAAAATGGTGGAGAAGATAAAATTTGTGCCCCGATGTCTTATGCGTATGCGTGCACCTCACACAGCAGTGTCACCCTCGAGAGAGCACCCGTGTTTTTGGTTTTTCCAAGGACTAAGTATATATGTTTGAAGGTTACCCTTAAAGTAGGGGCTAGCATCATATACCACTTCAAGAATCTAGGTGCATACCTATGTCGATAATCTAGGGGAGAGATTCTTCCCTCTCCTTGCATACAGATTATGTCTTCTTTTGGAGGTGATCCGGGTAGGCATCTAACTAAGAGATTTTTTAGTCAGATTCTGTTCATAATAACCTTTGGTGCCTTTGATACAAAGATGGGTCCTTGTAGCCACACCAACACTTGAAAGTCATACACCCTTGCAAGCAAGGCTAGGAGCGGTGCCGCTGGCACTCAGTACGACAAACAAGGCTTTCTCAAGATGATAGTCAAAATCATGAGAAAGAAGTTACCATGGCTTTAAAGTCTTTGGACTCAACAAAGAAGAATTTATTATAGTGAGGTGGAATCATCGGTGATAGGTGTGTACTCACTTGGGTCGTTCCCGGAGGTTCAACTTCCGGCAAGCCCTCTAAAGGTGACACAACTTGGCTTGGATTCAAGGGTCTGATTTTCTGATTCTCTCAAAGAGAGAAGAGCATACTTCTCTACCTCTTCACCTTACCAAACACTCAAGACATGTTCATCACTGAGATATCTTCACTCCACTAAATCCACAAGCCTTTGGGTTTATGATTCTCTCAAAGATAGAAGAGCATAATCCCCTAACAAGTAGATGTGCTAAAGATTCACTATCTTACTCTGCTTCCCTAGGTATCCATCATTCTAGCAACATCTGGGTCTCAGTTTCATCCATGGGCATCACTTCCATGTAATGAAGAGCCTATTCCCCTATTTTTCTATCAGGAACCTTAAGAAATTTTAACAAAGCCCTATTTAAACTATGTGAATGAAAAACAGTAAACAAGCACAACATTTTTAATATGCCTTTGACAACCATCCTGCAAGCAAACCGTTAGGAAGTTTTTATGATCTTTGACAAGTGACCTGCAGACCACTGTTATGCTATAGCAGAAATCAAAAATATGAAATTAACAGTAGAAAGTAAATGTCAGAAAATGATAACAGTAAATTGTAGATTCTGGAAATTAAATGACTATCTGTAGAACTTCGCGCGAGAAAGTATTTCACTGTACGCAAGAAAGTACAGGGGCCTACACAATATTTATATTTCCTCATGTGAGAGAGTGCTACTGGGAGCAAAAATTCATGTGGCCTGATATGAAATGTCACATGAGATTCCATACCAATGGTGTACAAACGTACGACAGAGTTCAAATTACTATCAGAAAATTTTGAGAGTGAGGCCAAAAATCATTTTTTCTACCCCATGGTGGGCGCCAAAATGTTATGTGCTTGAATGTGACCTCTAAATCAGGCACAAACCCAACATAGTCCTTACTCAATCATTCAATTTTCAAAGATTAACATGAATTATCCATTTTGCAAACTTGATTGAAGCAACCTGCTGCCTCCTATTTAGTTGGAGGTGTCGAATTTACTCTTAGAACGAGATCCAACAACCTTGACCATTGCTAAAATGGAATATTTAAAGAATGAAAGATGAGAAAATTGCCATTAATCTAAGAATGAAAATTCCATTAATCTAGGAATCAAATTTCCATTAATCTATGAATCAAATTGCCATTAATCTAAGAATGAAAATGCCATTAATCTATGAACCAAATGCAAATTTAATTGAATTAAACTAGAACAATGATCAAATTATACTAGCCATGAGAATGCAATTATACTAAATGAGATTTAAGTTAAAAAGCAACAAAGCTATGAAATATGAAATAAGTGAGATAAAAATTGACTATAATTTTGATGCTCTACAAATTGATCCTTCCAAATGAAGAAAATGAGGCCCATAATATAGAACAACCCAAGAAGGGGATGAAGAGTTCCTTGAAAAGAAACGGTTGACTCTTCATTTCCATGGAGGAAGGTGAGACAATTTTTGAAGGAATTATTCAATTAAAAGAATGAATTGTTGCCACATGAGTGGCTTTTCACATGGAATTATGGAATTCCTTTTTGAGGATAATTCATCCTAATAATTAAATAACTATTCAATCCCTTTTTGATGTGTATTAGCTAAAGGGGGTGGAATTAATTTAATTTGAAAGAACTTAGGACTTTAGAATTAAATTAATTAATCATAGGGATTTTTAGCTAATAAAATTTTATAATTTAGGAATTAAATATGATGCGAGATTTATGCAAATTCAGGTTTTCTGCATTTGAGACCAAGTCAATTAAAGTCAATTAGGAAGAGAATTCGCCTAGTACAATAGGACTTTGATGACGAGAAAATGCACCAAAATTGATTAGAATTATAAGGTGCCAATTTTGGGGTGTTACAGTACCTATGGACAAGAAAGTAGCAAAAATTTAGTCAGTTGATGATGTAGATAGTATACTAACAAGCTTCAAAGCACATTTTACAAGCTTAGTAGATTCAGCTACTAGAATTGCAGAAGATGAGTACAAAAAGGAAAGGTTGAATGAACTAGAAAAGAAATTATCCTTAGATTTAAAATCATTGAAGATTGGTCAGTCTATGTTGAAAGAGTTGGCAGCTAAAGGAAGAAATATAATAGCCAACTGTATGGATAGGGTGAAATTGACCTCTGAACATATCAAGAAGATAGAGGAGGCAGACATATTGGCTGATAGTGTTAGGAAATAAGTCGAGACATCCACGTAAGAAATGAACATCTACAACATTATCTATCAAGGTCATCTTGACAAGATAGAAAAAGCTAAAATGGAGATCAATAAGATAAGGACTCAGAAGACTTAGTTGAGAAATGCACTTGCGCCCTCCTTAGCAGTTCTGGATGAGAACATCAAACAGATTGATGCCCCTATTGTCACATATGATCAAGGTCCCTGCATGGACCTAATAAAAATGGAGAAGCTCACTTATTCTCTATGCGCCCATCTCCAGACAGTCGATGCAATGAAGGCATTCTGGCAACAAGAGATAAAGAATCTTCAGGTTGTATATCCAGATGTTTATATGGAGTAGGTATCTAGAGACTTAAAATTTTGACACCTTTGTCATTAATGTCAAAGGGGGAGTAATATACAAGGAATATGTATATAATAGGGAGTAGTATATATTATAAAGTATAATGATATTCAATATTTGTGTTAGTCAATTTTGAGTAACTTGACCACATTCCTTTGTTGCCATTAATGACAAAGGGGGAGATTGTTGGAAAGTTCACTCCCAGGGAGTATATGGCTTATTTTGTGTTGTCATTATGGAAACAAAGTCATATGAAGTTTTAACAGTAAACTATGAAGTGAAAATTGACTAAGTGTAGAAGGCAGAACAGAACAGTGACTTGCAGTCGATTAGGGCATCAGCGCACATGCGTACGACCACATTAGGATATGCGCATTCAGAATTAAGCTCTATGATATGTTATTATGCTTACCCTATACACACATGGTATGGAATGGAAGTATAGACAAGTTACAGAAAGAACAAGTACATCAACAGTCCAGAATACAAAGTATGAAGCCGACTTCATTGTTTTGATTAGCGTGTAATCTTTTGTTATGTAAAGGCTAAGTGCCTATTGTAATAAGTTTTTAATCATGTATTAAACATTTTTTTAAACATGCTTAAGTCAATTTTTTTGGAAGCATTGTGTATTATGTTTTTGGGCCGACTAAGGTCTTGTTTATAGTTGCGTCTATTCAGGCATAAAGATATATATATGTAATGCAAAGATAAATTTGAAGTGTCATCAAAATAGTCAGAGAAGATGTATGGCAGAGTAGTATGAAGATATCAATATGAGATAAATCCCTTAAATAAGTTAAGAGAATAAGCACATAACTAAAAATAATCAGACATCTATGTCACATACAACAATTCACTTTTGGATATAGTGCATATCTATTCTCAGGAGGTTGTAGCCTTCTTTCTCTTTGAGCAGTGAGATCTTGGACAGTGAATCCTCACCCCTAATAGGGTTGTTTGTAAAAGACTCCTAATAGGGTTAGACCCTTAACCAGGTCAATTGTACTTACATTGTAAAGATTGCTCCTAACAGGGCAAAGGAACTCTAATAGGTTCATTATACTAGTGCAATATTTGTGGGTACTAATTCCCATCGGGATTTTCCTCTAATAAAGGTTTCCCCATAATCATATTTTGTGTTATGTGATATTGTGTTAAGATTCAAGTTTTATATAATTGATTTATGTTTAAGTTGATGAATTTGATTAAATAGCTAAACACTGATTCACCCCCCCCCCCACCTCTCAGTGTTTCCAACAATCCAAAACCCTCTCTAAGATAAAATACACAAGAATTGGGTGCACTTGTTTGGCTCATCANTAAGTTGATGAATTTGATTAAATAGCTAAACACTGATTCCCCCCCCCCCCCACCTCTCAGTGTTTCCAACAATCCAAAACCCTCTCTAAGATAAAATACACAAGAATTGGGTGCACTTGTTTGGCTCATCAAAGGTTATGGTGGAAAATTTTGTGTACTTGTAAGTTTATAAACATGTTAGACTAGAAACTATTTATATCTCTAACATTTGCATGTCTTGGCTTGTTCCACAAACGTATGTTTTAATTATACACAAGGGTGTTAATGATCAAGGAAACAAATATGTTTCCCCTCCCAACTAAAATTTGAAAATATATACCCAATCCCCTACCTTCTCATTCTACCAATACCATTGTTTCTACCCATTCTTTGACATCTTCTTCCAATGTTGTTGATCCTCCTACTATTGTGAAATATGATGATGAGTGTACCAAGGCCAACAATGTTGTCAACCTTATTGATCAATCTGGACCCCCAATCCAAACCTAAACCTGATATTTGTAGTAAATTTGATCCAAAAGATACTATTAGGGCATCTAATAGTCCTTGTTACATTGTTGTGAAGATTAATGGTCTTCCCTCCCATGGATTCCTTATAGATCCTACTTGCATAGTGAATTTTATAACCAAAGAATATCTTTATACGAGAAAACTCCAACAAGACTCCTATGAAAAATCAAATGTGATGATCATAACTTTCAATGATCTTACTTGTCCTACCCATGGTTCCATTACCATCCCAATAGAAGTTGGTAAAAAAAATTAGATGTTACCTTTTTTGTCATCCCAACTTCCAATCAATTTGAAGTTTGACTTGGCCTTCCTTGGATTACGTTAATGAAATCTATTGCCTCTCATATTCATTGTTGGAAATATTGTTTGGAAAGCTACAATGGAAACAATTATTATTTTGTCATTGATGTCAAACCTTAACTGGTGAGACTATTGCTATCTATTTGAGTACCATATCTATTGATTGATGGAGGAGATTTAACAAGAAGACCAAGAAGAATGGTTGAGTTATGAGGAATTATAAAGGGTACTTTATCAGTTGGCACATTGGCAAAGTGATATGATGTTTATCTTTCACTCACAGTTTATTGAGAATAGTTAGTGCCGAGAAAATTTTTGTGTCGGTCGAGCACCAATGTGTGCCAAGAGTATTTTCTTATATGTGTCAAGCGTCAGTAAATTCCCAAGTAAGTTTTTTGTCGGTTGAGCAGCAATACTTTGATGATTGATGAGATTTAAGATCTCTGGCCGACATAGTTGATTTTATTGGAATATGTAAAGTTAATTAAGGATAAGCACATTTGATCTACACTATGTAAATGCATAAGTAACTATAATTAATGCATGGATCAAAGATGTAATTGGTGATTGTATTGGAGAAATAAATTAAATGAAATGATGGAAAGATATGTTGGATTTGACCTAACCTAAGATCTTCGATCTTGATTAAGAGGAAAAAGATGTATTTGACCTAGATGTAGAGGTATATGATAACCTCAAGGGGTTATTCATAGAGGAGAGTGAAGATAGCTATGTATGCAGAGTATGCAAGAGGTTTGCATGGTTAATTGACTGATTGGAAAGATCTAAGCAAACAAGGCTAAGCAGAGAAGTAGAGAGAGGTTGCTTTACGAGTTCCCAAGCAGATCTTGAGTTTGAGATGAGAATGGAGGCCACTCAGTGAATTAGCATAAGATCTGAATTGGATATGGATTGCAAAGTAAGTTATATAAATAAGATCAAACCTACTGATTACTTTCTAACCATTGTATCAATTGAAATCCTTTAACCAGGTTGACCTAATAGTCATTGTATAAATCCTTTGAGCAAGGTGACATTCAGATTGGAATGTTCTAAGTCCTCTAACAAGGCCACTCCTGACAGGGTGTTTAAATCCTTTAACCAGGTCACATTTAGCAATGTATTTTGTAACCTTTAACAGGGTTGGCTCTTAACAGGGCATCCCTTCAGAAGAGTGAGAACTTGATAGCATGTTATTGGTGGTTTTTCCCAAATTGGGTTTCCACATTAAATACTAGTGTCAACTTGTGTGAATGTTTACATTGTGTTTTACTGTTATGTTTATGCAAGCTTATTTCATCTGAACAGTAAAATACATACTTATATTGTTGACTTATGCTATCACTTCCAAGAAGATCTGAGTTTTTTAATTTGGTATAAAGTTTTTAATGGGTACATCTAGACCTGTGGATAACTGATTCACCCCCCCCCCCCCCNTTCCCCCCCCCCCCCCCCTCTTAGTTATTCTAAATTCATTCTAAAAATTGGTATCAGAGCTTTGGTCTCTTGAAAAAGTTTGAAGGTACTTGGAGCAAAAGATCAAGATGTATAAAAGGGAGGTACTGAAGTTGAACAAGGAAAAATTTCCAGCATGGAAAAATTTGATGAAATTTCATTTGGCTGGTGTTGGTGATTCTTCTAAATTTCTTGTTGATCAAGAATATGTAGCCCCTACAAGAGTTCTCAATGCTACACAGTTAAGAGAAAAGCAAGAACATAATCAAGCAATGTTGGAGATTGCATCATCCATGAACTATCACGAGTTCAAAGATATAAAGGACTATACAAGCACAAAGAAAATGTGGGATACTCTTGAAACCATCTATGGTGGTGACACAAATGTGGTAAGAGCCAAATCTGAAAGCTTGAGAGGTGAATTTGATGAAATGAAAATGCAGAAAGGAGAAAATATAGTTTCATATTATGGTAGGATAAAGAAAGTTGCAAATTCTATTAGAGGAGCTAAAGGAACCATTAGTGATAACACCATCATGAGAAAGGTAATGAGAACACTTCTTTATATTTATGCTATTAGAGTATCAACAATTCAAGAATTGAGATGTACTCCTAACAACAATTTGACTTTGGAAAGTTTGGTAGGCAGACTTACTGCATTTGAGATGTCAAATTTTGATAACTATACTCCACAAGCCATTGAATCTACATTCAA
>MU226331.1:1374684-1388447 GCA_018584345.1 Thuja plicata | reverse complement strand
GGATATATTAGGACCAATAATGACCATTTGTAATAAGGAATGCAATGGAATAATGTTAAGTCCTATTTGTCCAGGTAGAGGACTAGGACATCAAAAAAATTGTAAATTGGGCCAATAGTGCCCTAAGAGTTTGATTAGGATTTAGAAGTGTCTAAGGGATTAAATTAGACCCTAGAAGTAGAATCAAATAAGCTTTAAGCAATTAAAATAACAAAAAAACAAGTTAATAATTCAAATGTTTGAATATTAATGGCTAGTTGTGTTTTGGTGGGAAAATATGTTTAGGAGTTTTAAAGAAGTTGTAATCACTTCCAACCACTTGGGATTGGTTGTGGAAGTTATAAATTTTTTTATAAACACCCAGGAATGATTGGGAAAAGGCATGGTACGAATTGGTGAAGGAGAATGTGCAGATTTTCTTAGAAATGCAATAAAATTCCAAAATTTCATAACTTCCTTTGCATATTTTGATATCTTATTGTATTTCCTTCATTGTTTTGTTGTTGCAATGTATTGAAGGATGTATTTTAAGTTGTTTTGATTCATCTTAAGTGATTTTTTTTCATTGAAGTTTCAGTTACATAGCATAAGTGTTGTAGATAGCCATTTTCACATTGTTTTTCTCAAGCAAAATGGTGTAACCATCCCCTTTATGTTCTAACTATGACTTGGGGATGGATTTTTGATATGTATCATATGTAATTATGCATATTAATGCAGGAATAAGATAGAGGATGCAGTTGATCATCCATTTGGGCAAGTTGGAGTGCTTGGGTGCATGAAAATGCATGGAATTTGATTCCATAAGTGTAGCAGCGAGAGATTGGGCTTAAGGAGGGCATGTTTTTTTTTAAAATAGAAAAATTACATGTCAAATAAGTGGTGAATCTTGAAGGAGGGGTTTTGAAAGTGAGTTTTGGGTCGTTTTCTAGAAGGCCCTAGTTTTTGGAGCCATTTGGTGAGGGATTTTGAGTTTGACCATCTAGAAAGTTGTTGGGTGAAAACCAATGTCATAATCCTTTTTTTTGGGACATAAATAGGGACTACTAAAAGTTATAGTGTCTAGGGATAAGTATTTTTTGTAGTTTCTTTGTAAAGTGACCCAATTAGGCCTAGTGGCAATACTGGAATCAGCAATTTTATGCATAGTTGGTCCAAAAGAGTAATAATCAATTTTCACATATGTTGTGTAACTTAAAAATGGGTATCTGAATCCATAATTTAATTTTCAATTGTTTTGGAAAGTCTTTTCCAAAATTCTAAAAATCAGGAAAAATAGGGCTACTAGGAAGGGTTGCTTGGGTGTTTGGCTTGTTTGGAGAAATCTGATCAAAGGGTGTAAAGGGAACTTAGAACCTATCTAGAGGAGTTTATATAGTGGTTTTAAGGCCTTCAATAGACTTATTTTGAGTCTTGAATCCTTTGAAGTCAATTAAGCTCATATGTGCAAGTGGAATCCCTTGGGTACATTGTGAAACCTTGGGGTTGTTATACAAAGGTGTAGAGTCTTGTTGTCCAAGGGTTGGAAGTCTCTAAGCCTCTGCATCAGTTGGCTCCTAACAGGGCTCACTTTAGAAGAGTGAAAATTTGTGGTACCGGTCCCAGTGGTTTTTCCCTTAACAGGGTTTCCATGTTAAAATCCATGTGTTATGTGTGTATGGTTTATTACTTTATTGTTTTACATTTCACATATGCGTTTCTGGATTGATTAGTATAATATTCATACTTACTGAGTATCGGTAAATAAGTTTTACTTCCTATCAATAATCAAGGAGAATAAGGACAGACAAGGTAAACAAACTAACAGTTATTTATTTCAAGTATTTCAAAGGCATACATCTTGTAGGGACTTAATAATCTGAGGTGTATTGATTGGTGGATTAAAGTTTAAAGGATAAATTTTTGAGACCAATAATTCACCCCCCGCCCCCTCTCATTTATTACTAACAAGAGGTATAAAATTAACTTATCTCTCTACATTGGAATATACACAAGCAATAATTCAAGAAGCATGATCAATATTTCAAGTGCTCTCCAACAATTTCATATCCAATCATTCAAGATCAAGATCTCAAGCATTTTTTAAGCATCCAAATTATATTTGAAGGTAATCTTATCCATTATAGAAATATTCTCTCCCATGATATCCAAGTAGAGGAGTTCTTAATCAAGCAAGAAGATTCTTTGTCCATCTACATTCATCCATTCATTTTCCAAAGTAAGAGTCAATCAAGCATAACAATATTAAAGATCTTTGATTACTCATTGATATATGCATTTGTGAATGGAATCCTTGATTATTATACATTTTGTGTATCAATAAATACCTTCATAGGATTAGTTCAATCAATTCAACTCAAAAACATGAAATATGTAAGCTAATTATAACTTTGAATTGAAGAAATTGATAAACATCACATGGTTCTCTAATTAGAAGGATAATCTGAATACTCTCAGTTGAGAATGAGCAATCCTAAAGTGACAACCTCTAAAATGAGAGTTAAAATGATGTGAAATTATGCTAAATTATTAATTGCATCATAATTATGTTATTGAATTCAAATTACTTCTAAACAATGGATGCAAATTTGACTATAATGGTGATGGAAATGATAGTGGATGTAAAGTGGTGGTTTGCATTGAGAAATGCATTCTATTTATTATTGGGAAGTGGTGATTTTTGTATGATATGAGACACTTATGGGTTTTAATTTATGGCAAAATATCTGGTATATTGATTGTTTGGGATATAGCTCACTTTTGGAGATACAGTCTTCAAAATGACTAAGTGTAGAAGCAGGAATATATAGTATGATAGTATTGTTTTGGGTATCGAAGATCAAGTAAGAAAATTTATGACTTGTGATATTAGTGGAAGATACTATGGGGTATGTATGACCTCCACCTAAGATCCATTTAGTTTGTGTTTTGATTACAGTGGTTTAGATAGATATGAAGACAAGCGAAGACAATAGGACAGCGTAACAGAGCAGTTGAACAGTAGCGATGATTTAATGAGTATAGTGTGGACTCATAGAAAGATAAGTTGGATTATAATTTTGGATAACCTATATTTTGGTCATGTAAGAGTTCTGAGTTTGCATTTTCTCTTTACATTATTTATTTTGTATTGAAAGTCAACTATGTGATATTGTTAAGAGAGCTGACTTGATGTTAAGAGAGATATATATAAGAAGACTTTTTGTAAAGAGAAGATATAGAATATGGATGAGAGAATTTATATGTCTATATGTGAATAGAAGAGTAGAGGATTACATATATCATTGAAGAACTATGACTAGAACTATTTAAGCATTGAATATGCTTATTTTTTTTCATTATTCAGAACACTTTGTAATAGAAGTTTTATTGTAAGAGTTGTAAGTTCAGTTGGCCCCTAATAGGATTTTGTATACCTTTAATAGGGTTTTTATTCCTCTAACAAGGAATTTTACTATGTAATATTCAACTCCTAACAAGGCTAGGTATCTTAACAGATACATTATACTTTAGTGCATGCTTGTGGGTACCATCCCCATTGGGGTTTTCCCTTGGCCAGGGTTTCCTCGACAACAAATAATGTTGTTATGAGTTCATTGTTATTTTTTTTATGTTCCTTTGATTTCACCATGCTTATGGTTTATTTGGAATTGGTTTAAGTTTTATTTAAATTTTTTTAATACTTATTCACCCACCCCTCCCCCCCACCCCGCCCCCTGCCCCCTCTCAATATTACGTAATCCTAACAATTGGTATCAGAGCTATTGGCCCTTGGAGAGAAAGTATAACAGCTTAAGGGAGATCATAATGGATTCATAAAATTTACAAGAGAAATTTGAAGCAACACTTGAAGACCTTGATAAAGAAAAAACATAAAATGGTGACTTGAGATTGAAATTAAGGAGAGCTAGTGGATTCATCAAGAAACTTAAGGATCAAATTGAACTTTTCAGAAATTAGAGATAGGATCTTATGGTTCAGATAAAAGAAGATTCATAAAATGATAATTCAGATAAGATAAAGCAAATTGAACAAGAAAATGATACTTTTAAGCTTAAGAATGAAATGATGGCTAAAGAGATTCAACAAGAAAATAATGATAAGATAAAGACTGAAGAAGCTTTGAAAGATGATAATACTTTGATGGGACAAATCAAGATTGACCTTGATCATTACAAGAACAAGTATCTAGAATTGGAGAAATATAATCAGATCATGAAGGGTGAACTTTTTGAGACAAAGAAACACATTGAGAAACTTCACATGAGCAATGACCTGATCAATGAATAGAGAGACAGATAGATAGAAACATAAAGGTGGCATGACTGGTATTGGCTTCAATGAAGCTAAATGTTCTAAGAATCAAGAAGAAAAATCTAATGCTAAGATTGATGCAGAAAAAACTATTCTTGAAGAACCTAAAGAACAAATCAGACCTTTAAGAGTTAGATGTTTTGGATGCAACAAGTTTGGACACATGAAGAGAGATTTCAGAGGTAATATCACTTTTTGAACTTTTTTTAGTTATTTTTTTAATTGCAATGCATATGGGCACAAGAAAACAGAATGCATAAAACTTGATCAAACTAGATATAGACAAGACAATAACAAAGGAGAATCAACAACTAAGATCACATGTTACAAATGCAACAACCTTGGACACATTTCAAGGAATTGTAAATTACAACTTAATCAGTACAGTAAACCTCCTATATGCTACAACTGTAACAATCCAGGTCATATAGAAAATTTTTGCATGTATAATGGAGTAAATAACAAATCACCTCCTCCTATGGATACAAAGAGGATTGACAGGTAATACTGGTAAAAGTATGGAAAAGTTCAAGAGTGATTTTGACAATTATTTTAGGAAAGAAGAAGATAACAGCAGTGGTAAAGTATAGAGAGTCGAAGAGTCTAATGTTGTATTGGTTTAGGAAGAGACAGTAGATGCTACTGGATCTTCGCCTGATGCTAGCAAAGTAGAATCGACCTAATTGGCTGAGCATGGCCTTAGGGGGAGCATTAGATAAACATAATAGAATATATCCAGCCCCTGATTATGTGGATTAATCTCTAGAAATCTTAGGTATGATATTGTCCAACATCATGGAACTTATATCTAAGAGCACAATACCAGACGATGCATATTTTATGATCACGAGATTTATGACTAACTGGACAGTATTGGGTAATGTAATTTTTTAACACTTAATGATATATAAAGAACTTGATTATTATCTATTTCCTTACCATTTGACAAGAAGTGACCTAAGGAGATCAGAGAATAGAGAGATTCATACTATCTAGCAACTACTTTGTGTGATCGATCGATGCGGAAACTTGGAATTGAGCGTGTAAAAGGTATTTACATCATTTACATATACAGAAGTGTAAGGTAGAAAATGTTGTGTGTTGTAATGTGGATTCATTTAACATAAAATACCTTAAATTTTAATATGTTGTGGGGGTAAATAAGATGCTCTCCTTCTATCCTTAGAAATTTAAATGAAAGATCCAAGTTGATTAACCCAAAAGGAAGGATCAATGCATAAATAAATCAATCATTTGGAAACAAGAATAAGAAAAGAAGATCTTAAGTACCCAGTTTGATTGATTTGATTAATTTGAAATGTATTTTAGATTTAGATAGATTGAAAACCTCAATTGAATTAAATATTTGAAATACATTAACCTTTAAATATTACAGATCAAAGAATGTTGTTTTCTGAGGTCTGTACTCTATTTCTGGAAAATCTAAAGTATGACCCAGAACAGAAATGTAGAGACGAACAAAACCAACAAATATTTTTCTGATCTGACATATTCTTGTGAAAAAGGTCAACCTTGACCCAAAAATGTCACCATTGATCCAATAATCTTGACCCTGACTTGTGCTACCTCAAACAAAAATCTATTTTCAGATCCTGATAGTTCACTGAAAGGGGTATCCAAATCTGAGTTCAAATCCACAATCCCGAACCTGTATCTGCAAGAAAAGGAGATTTGTTTGTTTGGGGGGAGGGTTTTTCCTTAGTTAAACCCCAATTTAGGATTAACCTTTAAATCAATAAAATATAGAATGCTAGCAAGTAGTAGAATTGAATCTAATAATGAATCTATGATATTCAATAGATATGCCAATGTAATTCAAATGTAAGCAAGTATGTAAATATGAAAGCTTGAACTCAATAGAAACCATAAAACTCCATGATTGTATGCTTGGAATCCACCTTTAAGGGATAATGAATGATTCTTGAGGATGCACAAAGGATCTTGAAGGAATATCACACCACCATGATGGCTAGATCTAGGATTTGAATGATGAATCTTGAATGTTTGAACCAAATCCCTTCGAAGACTTAAAAGCTTGAATCCTTGATCTTCAATGGAGAACTTTAATGCTTGAGAGGAAGAATTGAAAACTTTTAAAGCTTGAGAGCATGTAGAACAATAGATGTTTGAACTTTTTTCTTGATCACCTCTTCTTACTTGGTTGATGGTTAGAGAAAATGAGAGGAGAAAGCTTCCTTTTATATGAAACTAGGGCACAATCTTATAGAGAGGCCAACATAGGGGAATTAAATTCAAATTAGACCCATGCCCCTAGAAGAGGACCTATATTTAATATAATTTAATATTTTCCACTTTGGAACCCAAAATAGTCCACCCGGAAGCAGGAAATGAATTTTTTATGACCTCCAGCAACTGTTAGACCTCCAAATTTGAAAGGGGGACCCAGGTCAAGGTCAAGGTCATCCTTGACCTAGGTCAAGGTTAAGGTAGACCTTGACCCAGAGGGATAGGACCCCTGGAAAATATGCCAAATGGGATGGAAGGTTCCTGGAGAGGCCCAATCAGGGTCCTAAACAAGCAGATAAGCAGGAGGGGATGCAGAAATGAGAGGACAATGTGATGGCAGTCAAAAAGATCCCCTAAGGAGGGATAAATGTTATTAACATGTAAGTTCTTCCATTTTAAGATGATACATTAAGCCCCCACTTTAGCAGAAGTATGGAAATCAAACATGCTTATGGTAAAGTTAGAAGAAAGACTCCAGCGGATCACAACGAGGTAGAACATAACTAAGTCAAGGACATGAGCCCCTAGACCAAGGGTTCTAACTCAATATACATGCATAAAGATATGAAAAAATAAAGAGAAATCAATCATAGAAAACATGCATGATTACATAAGTAAGACAAGAGCAACACTATAGATAACATAGCCTCATGATCTAACCCTACAAGCATGAAAGTGAAAGAGAGAAAAGAGAAAGTGATTACCTCACCTAGTAAGATGCCCACCTTAATATGAATCACTAAGGAGGGAGATCCCCACAGGTTCATCCATAAAATTTTATTGTAATTGTAATGCATCTTTTGATGACTTTTGAAAATATCCATAGATCCACATTCTTGTATCACTATGGAAAAATATATAAAATGTGTGTCTTTTCAGGATTTAGCAACTTATGTGCATTACCCTCCAAGGATTTAGCATATTGAAAAATTGCAAATGTGTATCTCTTCATGATTTAGAAACTTATGTGCGTTACCTTTCGAGGATTTAGCATGTTGTAAAATGTAAACTAATGTAAACTATAGTACAAGGGAGACCCTATATATGCCCCCTTCTTAGCATGACTACCTACTATGTAGGATAAGGAAGAGAAAGAGGATACCTACTTCACAAGGTAAGGAGATATCTAGTTTAACAACAATATACACAATATCCTTAGTGAATAGTATTGACCCTTACCTCTAAGAACATAGATAATCATGAAATGGATATGTCACATATGGAGAAAGGATCCTCAAAGAGGAAGAGATCTTATCATCGAGATCCCCACCATAGAGGAGTGCTTAGAATAAAATGTCATCTTCTAAAGAAAAGAGGGACCAAAGCTTCAATCATCAAGCCCCCTACGATGAAGGGGAAGAGGAATCTAGAATGAAGGAGTCAAACTCTTAACCAAAGCAAGGGTAAGAGTTTATCAAGAGCATGGTTTTCAAAATAAAGAAGAGGTGATGTGTTGGAAAGTGATCAATTTGGGTAATGTGATTCACTTTTGGGTTTTCGTTTATGGCAACACATCTAGGTTTAAGATTGATTGTTTTGAAGATAAGTTTTGGTATGTCCAAAATTGACTAAGTACAGAAACAGAGGTATAGTATTGTTTTGGATATCGAAGATAGAGATCGATGAATTAAAGCATGCGAGCTTAGTGAAAGACAATATGGATTATGTCTGACATACACCTAGGATTGATTTGGATTTGGTTAAGTTTATGATAAGTTGTAAGGATTTGAAGACTGGCACACAGCAGAGAACAACGACACAGAGCAGTTGGACACCAACGAAGAATAAGGGAGTATGACTTGGACTCCAGGAAATCAAAGTTGTATTTTTGTTATTGATAGTCTATACTTCGACAATGAAAGAATGCCGACTATGAATTTGATATTTACTATATTAAATGTATTTTGTATTGAAGGCCGACTTAGTACTATTTGTAATATTTATTCTGAGAACCGACTTTGTAAAGTTAAAAAGATATATATGTAAGATCTTTTTGGTAAAGATTGTGTGTTGTGAGCAAGTGAAGGATATGTAGAGTAGACATGCGAATGGAAGAGCT
Source organism: Thuja plicata (assembly GCA_018584345.1). Taxonomy (NCBI): domain Eukaryota; kingdom Viridiplantae; phylum Streptophyta; class Pinopsida; order Cupressales; family Cupressaceae; genus Thuja; species Thuja plicata. Next base: position 1,379,806 of record MU226331.1, on the reverse strand, counting down.
ATAAAGGAACTATCAAAGCATTTTTTATGCTTGTTTTTGTTCATCACTAAGAACCTTTTGTAATAGAATTACATTGTAAGAGTTGTAAGCTCATTGGCCCCTAACAGGGTGTTGTGAACCTTTAACAGGGTTTTTATTCCTCTAACAAAGAAATGTACTATGTAATATTTAGCTCCTAACAGGGCTAGGTATCCTTATAGGGACATTATACTTTAGTACATTCTTGTGGGTATCATCCCCACCAGAATTTTCCCTTGGCCAGGGTTTCCTCGTAAAAAAATCATGGTGTTATGAGTTCTGTGTTATTTTTTTATGTTCTTTCCTTTACTACAATTGTATGGTTAATGTTCAAGTGGTTGAAGAATTTAATTAACTATTATAATACTGATTCACCTCCCCTCTCAGTATTATCCAATCCTAATAGGTATTAGAGCTTTTGGCCCTTGGAGAGAAATCCTAACAGCTTCAGGGAGATCATAATGGATTTGAATAGTTTACAGGAGAACTTTGAAGCTTCACTTTGGAGATCATAAGACTTTGATGCTAAAGTAGAAAATGGAGAATTGAAGTTCAACCTTCGAAGAGCTGAGAAATTCATAAAGAAACTAAAAGAACAACTTGAACTTTCCAGAAGTTAGAGAGAAGATCTTGTGGTTCAGATAAAAGAAGACTCAGATGGGGAAAATTCAGATCAGGTGAAGCAACTGAAAGAAGAGATTGAGACTCTAAAGCTTGAGAACAAGAATATAGCTAAAGAAATGCAGATACAGGAGGATGCTAAGAAGAAACTTGAAGAAACCTTGAACAATGCATTGAATCAAATGAAAGATGAAGCTGACAGCTACAAGAACAAATACTTGGAACTAGAGAAATACAACCAGATTGTGAAAGGTGAACTAGTTGAAGCAAAGAAACACATTGAGAAACTTCACACCAGTAGTGACTTGATTGATGAATAGTTAGACAAGAAGAAACCTAAAGGTGACATGACTGGTATTGGCTTCAATGAAGTTGAATGTTCAAAGAATCAGGAAGAGAAATTAGATGAGAATATTGATGCTAAGAAATCATCTAGTGAAGAACCTAAAGAGGATATCAGACCTTTCAAAGGTAGATGCTTTGGTTGCAAAAGATTTGGACACATGAAGAAAGATTGCAGAGGTAATTCTCCTTTTAGAATTTTTTTTTGTTATTGTTTTAGCTATAATGGATATGGGCACAAGAAGACTGAATGCAGAAGACCTAATCAATCTGGATATAGAAAAGACAATGGAAGAGAACCTAAAATGAAACCTAAATGCTTCAAATGTAATAACATTGGGCACATTGTGAAGTAATATAAGTTACAAGTTAATCAAGAAAGAAGACCTCCTATATGTTACAAATGCAATAATCTAGGACATATAGCAAAGTTTTGTAGGTATAATGGAGTAGATAAAAAAAGAACACCACCTCCTATGAATTCACAGAAGAATGGAAATGATACTAGCAAGAGTATTACAGATGTGAAGAATGATTTTGAAAATTGTTTTAAGAAAGAAGAAGACAAAAATAGTGGCAAGATATGGAAGATTAAAGAAACTAGTGAGACATCAGTTCAAGGAGAGCCAGTAGAAACTACTGGATATTTGCCTAAAGGTAGCAAGACAAAATCAACCTAATCTGCCAATCATGGCATTAGGGGAGCATTAAATGCAACACATCAGAATTTATCCTACCCCACAAATCATGTAGTGAGCTCATGCAAACTTGGGAATGCACTAAGCAGACATCATATAACATACATTTGAGAGCGCATCATCAGCCAACTTGTATATTTTGATCACAAGAAGTAGCAGTCGACTGGATAACTTGAAGTGAAAAATAAATTCATAACCTAACTTGCATAAAGCACCATGTTATGATCTATTTTTCTATCATTTTACAAGGAGTGAGCCAAGGAGATCAAAGAGAAAAAGTATTCAAACATTTCTACACCTTCCGTGTGTGATCGATCGAAGCATAAACTCAGATTTTTGCATGTGAAAGGTATTCTACATTATCTAAGTTATGGATGCCCCTATAATTTTTGATGTTGTTGATCGTCCAAGATACAAATTCAAGAAACATCCTTATAATTCATTTGAAGAGGATCCAGAAGGAGCATTTTCACAGACCCCACATGGTGTACTACACGTAGAAGACATCAGGGCTTACATACACTGTAAGTATAACACATTGGAAGACAGAGATATATATACAGAAATTAAAAAAAAGTCTGAAAATGAAATCATGAAGGAAGAATGGAAACACATTAGTCATTTGAGTATAATGAAGATTATGGACTTGTGCGACTTTGATGAGAATGAATGGTTTAGGATACTTATGAGCAGGGTTCATGACCAATTCATATGGATTGGTAGCCAACCTGTGAAGATATGCAGTGACCTAATTCATGATATTACAGGTCTTGATAACACTATAATTGTTCCCATTGTTGAGAAACATGTTAAGAAGGAAGTCAAAACCCTAACACACTTGAAGTGGGACATAAGGGAAATGATAGTAAATGATATTTTTCAACAAGATGTAAGGTTGATTGATATGATACTTGGTTACAAATTTTTCTATAGCAGCAGACCTAATTCAGTATCAACTAGAATTATTATGATGGCATAGAGAATGGTAAAATAAAACACACAGTACATCCTATGTGAGGTATTGGCACAACAATTCCTTGAGAATGTAAAGCTTGTGAAGAAATACAGGACAAAAATTTTTAGATTTGGATCATTATTGGTACACATGTTCATTCATATTGAACATAAGTTTCCTGGTCTACACCCTAGTGGCTGGAAAATTGGAGTTCCTACTGGTATACTAATCTCACAGAGTTACAAAAGATAGAACACTACTTGGGTAGATGGAGAACTATTTGAAATGATCAAAATTATACAAAGACAAATGAAGAGTAGATACAGACTACATGAGGAGATTTTTGAGAAGTACAAGGACACAATTTGTTTTATGGTTGAAATAGACTGTGTATTTTTTGAGGTAGTGACCCCTAGAAAGAAATGGTGTTACCCTATGGGTTATGAAGTGAGTTCCAAAGTACTCACCATGCAAGTAGAACATATTCTTGCATCAAAAGTTGATACATCAGAAGAGAGATGGGGAACATATGAGGTGAAGTTGGAGAAGGTAAGAGAAGAGAAGTATAGAGGATAGAGGAAGAGAAAGATTGCTAATCTTATTCGTGACTGTGGAGTAAAGACTGGTCTATCTGAGGAAGAATTGAAAGATATGAAGACAAAGATGGAAGATAGATCCCTTGGAGTAGCAAGTGGAAGCACTAATGCCCCTTCCACCCCTAAAGTAATTATGGTTGATACTACACCTCCATCACAACCATAGACTGAGAAAACAAAGGAAGTTATTCCTAGAGAAACTAGATCTAGTATGAAGACAAAAGAGAAGAGCACAGCTGAGGAAGAAGAGAAGAGAACTAAAAAGAATAAAGCATGGAAACTAGACATTAAAATATTAGAGAAAAGAGCAATTGAACAAGAAAAATTGGTTTCAATTGATAAATATTATGACAGATATGAAGAAGTAGATAAACTAAAAAATTGAAGACATTGTAATAGAACACATGCGTAGTTTCAAGAAGACACTTTTGGAAGTTGAAGGAAGCATACCCTCATATTTTTATACAAAATTGGACAACAAAAAATGTTTGGCACAAGTTGAAGATGATCAGATTAGAAATAAAGAGATTGATGACATGGTACCTGTGTTATCTGTACAAGAGAGAGATACTATAGTCAAAGAATTGAAACCCCTATTGAGGACAAAGACAAGATTACTAAAGATAATGGCAGGGAAATATGATGAAGTGACTGAGGAAACTCATAAGGCACTTGAGAAGATACTGTTGAGAACTGCTTTTGTCAAACCCCAACCTCCTAAGATAGATTTACCTACACAATTGGGAATGGATGACAGTACAAAGGACACAAAGACTAATGGTGAAGAGAGTAAAGAAGACACTACTGTAGATTTCTATTTTTCTGGTGTGGCAGTAACACTAGACCCCTCACAAGATGAGAAGGACCCTTTCGCAGGAACCATGGACACTTCTATTGTCGATGAACCTGAGAAGGAAGAGGAGAATAAGGAAGATGAGAAGAAAGAGGATGAAGGATAGAAGACTGAGCAAAAATAAGATGAGAAGGAAGAGGTAACTTTACCATCTAGCTTATTGTTGGCAAGTAGTAATGTAAATGTCGATAACATGGATGAAGATGAACTAGTGAAAATGGCATTCACCGTACTGAACAAAGCAAAGGAGAAATCAATACAGAAAGGAGATAAGAAAACAAAGGTGATTTCAAGAGCTATTGATACTTTGAATAAATTGCTTCCAGTACTCTTAGTATTCCAAAACAAAGACGATATTGAGAACTTGAAAGTCACACTTGATGAGTTTGATGGCCATTTTGAAAATTTGTTGAAGACTACAGAGGAGAAAGCAGATAAAACATATGAAGAGAAGAAGCTGATAAAAGTATGCAAGTCCATCTCATGGGACTTAGGAGTTGTGAAAACTTATTTGATAAATGCAAAGAACTACATTACACATGGGAGAAAGTTATTTGGTTACAACATGAATCCTATCAGACATGTTCAAAATGTTGAAGATATTATTGCCAAGGAAAGGGCAACTTTGAATAGGTTAATGGATGGTTGTGAAACATCTTCACAGACCACTACAGAGTTAGACACATAAGTGATAAAGATATTGGCTAAGATCATTGTATTGGAGAATGAGAAGGAGAGAGTACTGAATAGATTCAATTTACTAAGGAACTTCATTAATATGAAGCTATCAATACTTGAGGCACATCTGACAAATTTAGAAAAGACTACAGATTCATTGGCTAAAGGCTTACCCATAGACTTGAAGAATGCTGAAACTAAATCTTTTGCATTGAATGGATTGATTCATATAATTCAGATTTTGTTTAAGACATGGAGCTCTGAAGTGAAGATTTTGGAAGATTCCTTCCAAGACATTCTAAAACTTGTGATCAAGAAGTGATACTTATTTGTATGCACCTTTGTCATTGTTGTCAAAGGG
>MU226331.1:1357284-1372608 GCA_018584345.1 Thuja plicata | reverse complement strand
TAATCATCTTAGCACGAAGGAGTTTAGGCAGAACAACCTCTTGGTCAAATTCCTTCATAGGGTCATCATGTTTTGAAATGTTATTTGAGATGTTGGTAACATTGATGTGTTGTTGAGGATTAAATCCAAGACTATAAGAATGCTCATGCCCCCCATTCTGTAAGGGCATTTGAATTCCCTATTTATTCTTACCACATCCTTGACCATGGAATCCTTGTTTAACTAGTAAATGATAACCAGGACTATAACAAGAAGCCATATCAAAAGGAGTCAATGGAACTTCAGTAGTCACTATGTCATCATTAGTATGTTTGATAGATTCACAAGAAGGAAAAATGGAATATATCCTAGGAGAAGATGAGGTAGGTGCTTGATTCTCCATATGATCATCACTAAGAGGGAGAGCATTAAGGGAATTCATATCATTTTTCCGCTAATGCCTCATCACTAGAAGGAATCCCAATTATAAGTAATGTATCAATAATGTTCTCTTCTTTCTCTAAAATGTCTTGATAAGGGGAGTGTGTTTTAGAAAAAGATTCATCATCATGTATGAATATGTCATCCATTAATATCTCACCCTCTTGTATCAAAGCATCTTCACAAGAAGGAGATAAATCAATATCTTTATCCAAGGGTTCATCCCAAAAAGTAGAATCACCCATAATGGCTTCATGAGGAAGAGAGTAACCAAAAAAATCCAAAGTCTCATCCCAAATAGGAGGATTATCATCCCTATCAATAAAGCACATTTTAGGATCACCTATATCTTGATCCCTAAAGGGGAAAGAATTATATTCTAAAGTAGGCTCGTATAAAAGACATATATTAGGAGAAGAATTAACATCAGTCCTTAACTCATCTCCATGGAGGGAAAGGTTAAATTCATCTTCTTGCTCTAGTATATCCTTACAAGGTAATACAAGAGAGGAAAAAGCAACATCACATGCACTAAATGAAATATTTCAAGGTGTATCAATATTGTAAATAGTGGAACATGAAGGTAACCATGCACACACACTATGGTAAAGGTCAGTTGAAGAGATTTTAGAGGAGGATGAAATAGGAGTAGGATCGATGGAGATCTCATTCGAACCATTTTCATCCTCACTTACATGTACCTCATTAAGGGATCTATTCTCTTGTACAATAAAATCTTCATCAAAGTATTAAAAACAAGATTCATACATGTTGAACACACAAAATTACAAGCATGCAAATGTTTTTGTGTTTTTAGAGAAATTTTATAATTTTTTATGTATTTTTGGAATATAAATGCAAGAGCATAAAATAAAACCTACTTTTAAATGCATGCAAATCTAACACCAAAAAGAAAGAGTTGTCTATCGCGGGTTCACCCAAATGTAAGGTAGAAAATTTTGTGTGTTTTAATGTGGATTTATTTAACATAAAATACATTGCATTTTAATACATTTTGGGGGTAGATAAGATGCTCTCCTTCTATCCTTAGATATGTAAATGAAAGATCCAAGTTGATTAACCCAAAAGGAAGGATCAATGCATAAATGAATCAATCATTTGGAAACAAGAATAAGAAAAGAAAATCTTAAGTACCCGGTTTGATTGATTTGATTAATTTGAAATGTATTTTAGATTTAGATAGATTGAAAAAATTAATTGAATTGAATAGGGAAATACACTAACCTTGAAATATTGCAGATCAAAGCATGTTGTTTTCTGAGGTTTGTACTCTATTTCTGGAAAATTTGAAGTATGACCCGGAACAAAAATGCAAAGACGAACAAAATCCAGAATTCTTTTTCCAATCCGACATAGTCCTGTGAAAAAGGTCAACCTTGACCCACAAATGTCACTGCTGACCCAATAATCTCAACCCTTACCTATGCTACCTCAACAGAAAATTTGTTTTCAGATCCTGATAGTTCGCTGAAAAGGGTATCCAGATCTGAGTTCAAATCCATAGTCTCAAACCTATATCTGCAAGAAAAAAAGATTTTCTTGTTGGGGGGAGGTTTTTGCCTTATTCAAACCTTGATTTAGGAATTAACCTTGAAATCAATAAAATATAGAATGATAGCAAGTAGTAGAATTGAATCTAATAATGAAGCTATGATATTCAATATATATGCCAATGTAATTCAAATGTAAGCAAGTATGTAAATATGAAAGCTTAGACTCAAGAGAAACCATAAACCTCCATGATTGTATGCTTGGAATCCACCTTGAAGGGAGAATGAATGAGTCTTGAGGATGCACAAAGGATCTTGAAGGAAGATCACACCACCATGATGGGTAGATCTAGGATTTGAATGATGAATCTTGAATGTTTGAACCAAATCCCTTCAAAGGCTTGAAAGCTTGAATCCTTGATCTTCAATGGAGAAATTGAATGCTTGAGAGGAAAAATTGAACACTTTTAAATCTTGAGAGCATGTAGAACAATAGATGTTTGAACTTTTTCTTGATCACCTCTTCTTACTTGGTTGATGGTTAGAGAAAATGAGAGGAGAAAGCTTCCTTTTATATGAAACTAGGGCACAATCTTCTAGAGAGGCCAACATAGGGGAATTAAATTCCAATTATACCCATGCCCCTAGAAGAGGACCTATATTAAATATAATTTAATATTTTCTGCTTTGAAACCCAAAACAGTCGACCCAGAAGCGGGAAATGAATTTTTTATGACCTCTAGCAACTGTCAGACCTCCAAATTTGAAAGGGGGATCCAGGTCGAGGTTGAGGTCATCCTTGACCTAGGTCAAGGTCAAGGTTGACCTTGACCCAGGGGGTTAGGACCCCTGGAAAATATTCCAGATAGGATGGAAGGTGCCGGGAGGGTCCTAAACAAGCAGATAAGCAGGAGGGGATGCAAAAATGAGAGGACAAGGTGATGGTGGTCAAAAACATCCCCTAAGGAGGGCTAAAATTTCTGAACATGGAAGTGACTCCATTTTAAGATGATACAAGAAGCTATGGATGCACCTTTGATATATAATGTTTTAGATCGACCTAGATACAAGTTTAAGAAACATCCTTTCAAGTCATGTGAAGATGACTCTGAAGGAGCATTTTCCCAGACACCATACGACATTTTTCATGTAGAAGATATTATGGCATACATCCATTGCAATTATGATATATTATGTGTTGATGAAATTTCTACTGAAGTTGAGTATATGATTGATAATGGCAAAATGAGGGATGAATTTAAACACATAGACAACCTAAGCATCATGAAGATATTGGATTTGTATGAATTTAGTGAAGAAGAATGGTTTAAAATATTACTTAGAAGAGTTCATGATCAGTTCATCTGGATAGGAGAACAACCTATAAAGATATGTAGTCAATTGATTCATGAGAATACTGCATTGGACAATACTGGAGTTATCCCTATGGCTAAGAAGAACATAAAGAAACAAGTCAAAACCCTAATACAATCAAAATGGGAAAGGCAAGCTATGAAAATTATTGATATATTCTTGTAGGATGTCAAATTGATTGTGATGATACTTGGTTAAAATTTTTATTACAATAGTATACCTAATTCAGTATCTATAGGTGTTATCATGATGGCCTACAAAATTGTGAAAGAAAATACTACTTATATAACCTATGCGAGGTTCTAGCACAATAGTTTTGGAGAATGTTAAACTAATCAAGAAGGAAGAGTCTAGAACCTTTTGATTTGTCTCACTCTTAATGCATATGTATATCCACATTGAGAACAAGTTTCTAGGCATGCACCCAAGTGGTTGGAGAAAAGGGATACCTACTGGTATTCAGATTTCTGAGAGCTACCAAAGACACAATAGCAAATGGGTTGATGGAGAACTATTTGGGATGATCAATATTCTTCAGAGGCAAATGAAGGAAAGAATCTAAATTCCTGAAGAACTAGTTGAAAAGTATAAGGACAAAATTTGTTTTATGTTTGAGACAGACTGTGTATGTTTTGAGGAAGTTATACCTAGGGTGAAATGGTGTTACCCTATGGGCTATGAAGTTAGTTCTAATCTCCTAACTGTGCAGATTGAACATTTTTTGGCATCTAAGATAGATACAGCTGAGGAGAGATGGGGCACCTATGAGGAAAAGTTAGAAAAAGTCAGAGAAGAGCAGACCAGAGACATGAGGAAAAGGAAAGTAGAAATTTTTTTTGATTAATGTGGAACTAAGAAAGGTTTTAATAAAGAATAATTGATAGAAGTGAAGAAGAAAATAGCAGAGCGATCTTTTGGATTGGCAAGTACTGCTACTGCATCCCTTCAACCTCCAGAGATTGAGAAGGTAACTAGTCCACCTTCTATAATTATTGATGTTACCACCACTAAAGACATCACAAGAAGAGGCAGTTAAGATTCTACCTTGGATAATTACTAGATCAACTAAACTGGATTCACCTCCAAAGGAACAAAAGACTGAAGGAGAAGAGAATAAAATAGAAAAAGAGACCACTAGTGATAAACAAGTGTGGAAGCCAGACTTGAAGATGACTGAAAAGAGAGCTATTGAGCAAGGAAAGCTTGTTTCTATGAACAAGTACTATGACAAGTATGAGCAATCATATAAACTTAAGATTGAAGATATTATGGTAAATTACTTACTTGTTTTCAAGAAGAATATACTAGTGTTAGAGGGAAGTGTACCTGAGGAGCTTTATGGTAGACTAGAAGTAAGGAAACATCTTGCACACATTGAAGATTATGCTATTAGGAATCAAGCTATTGATGATATGCTACCAGTAGTTTCTATACAAGAAAGAGAAAGAATACTTAATGCACTGAAACCATTATTGAGGACTTAGAGGTATGAAGAAGTCTTAGAGGAGACTCAAAAAGAATTAGATTAGATATTAATGGGGAATATTTCTAAGAAGACTCTACTTCCTAAAACAACTGCACCTACACCTATAGGAATTGGTGAATATTCTAAAACAACTGATGTGAATGTTGGGATGAGAGAAGTTACAATGCAACCAGATTTCTATGTTTCTGGTGTGCATGTGACCCTTGATACATCACTTGATGAGAAGGACCTATTTGTATGGAATATTGAAAACACAATTGCAGAGGATAAGGATGAACAAAAAGAAGAAGAACAAAAGGAGGAAGAACATAATATTGAGTCTGAATAGAGAATTGAGAATGAGACAATAAAAGAGAAAGATACAAGAGTTGAGGTAAAACATGAACTTGTTACACCTACTAATATATTTTTGGAAAGTATGGACAAAACATTGAGTACTGATGTTGACAGTATGGATGAGGATGAGTTGATGAGACTATCTTTCATCTCATTCTCTAAAGCTAAGGAAAGATCTGAGCAGAAAGGAGATAAAAGATCTAAAGTGATTACTAGGGAACTCAATACAGTGAAAAACTCCTCCCTGTACCTATTTTATTTCAAGGAAAGGTTGAAGAAGAGAATCTGAGGCTAACACTAGATGATTTTGATAGTCACTGTGAATCTTTAGTGAATATTTATGAAGAGAAGGCCAAGAAGAGTTATCTAGAGAAGATGTTGAAGGAAGTTTGCCAGTCTATCTCATGGGACTTGATAATTCTGAGAGAACCTACAACTAAGGCAAGAAACTATGTCACACATGGAAGGATACTATACAACCATTGTATAAATCTTATCAGACATATTCAAAACATTGAATACATTTTAGCAAAGGAAAGGGCTTCACTGAATAGAATGATGGATAGTTGTGAGACCTCCTCACAATATATATATTAGAGATATATAGATATTTAACAAAAAATTATCAAAAGATGAATGTATTAGATATTGATAAAGGGAGAGTCATGACAAGGTTTGGTTTGTTGAAGAGTTTAACCACTCCTAAACTATCAATTCTTGATGTTCATTTATCTTATATGGAGAAGACAGCAGAGTTGTTGACAAATTCTCTGCCTACAGAATTAAAAGCCACAAAGACATCATCTTATGCACTCAATGGAATAATTCATCTTAGTTAGTTGTTTATTGATTCATGGAGCACTGAAGTGAAGACCATGGAAGACACCTTCCAAGATGTACTCAAACTAGTGAGCAAACATTGAAATCCTAAAATTTTGTAAATTTTGGATGTACCTTTGTCATTGTTGTCAAAGGGGGATAAGAGAAGAAAAATGAGTTAGTATAAAATGATAATAAAAATAGATATATATAAATATGAAAAGAAAAAAAAAAGACAGAAGAGAGGACAGTGAGTTGGGACACTTAGTCATTTTTTTGCTAAGTGTTGTCATCAATGCCAAAGGGGGAGATTATTTGAAAGTGATGAGTTTTGTATGATATGAGACACTTATAGGTTTTTATTTATGGCAACATATCTGGTATATTGATCACTTGGGATATAGTTTATTTTTGGAGATACATCCTTCAAAATGACTAAGTACAGAAGCAGGAATACATAGTATGACAGTATTGTTTTGGGTATCGAAGATAGAGTATGACAAGTTATTACTTGTGAGATTAGTGGAAGATACTATGGGGTATTTATGACCTCCACCTAAGATTGATTTAGTTTTGGTTTTGATTATATTTTATTAGAGAGATTTGAAGGCAATCAAAGACAGCAGGACAACATAACAGAGCACTTGAACAGTAGTGATGATTTAAAGAGTATAGTGTGGAATTCTAGAAAGATAATTTGGATTATAATTTTGGATAACCTATATTTTGTTTATGTAAGAGCATCGACTTTGTATTTTCTCTTTACATTATTTATTTTGTTTTGAGAGTCAACTATGTGATATTGTTAAGAGAGTCGACTTGATGTTGAGATATATATCTATATATATGAAGACTTTTTGTAAAGAGAAGATATAGAAGATGGATGAGAAAATGTATATGTGTATATGTGAATAGAAGAGTAGAGGATGATAGAGATCATTGAAGAACTATGACTGGAACTATCTAAGCATTGAAGATGATTTTTTTTGTTCATTATTGATAACACTTTGTAACAGAATTTTTTGTTGTAAGAGATTTAAGCTCAGTTGGCCCCTAATAGGGTGTTGTATACCTTTAACAGGGTTGTTATTCCTCTAACAAGGAATTTTACTATGTAATATTAAGATCCTAATAGGGTTAGGTCTCCTAACAGGGACATTATACTTTAGTGCATTCTTGTGGGTACCATCCCCACCGGGGTTTTCCCTTGGCCAAGGTTTCCTTGACAATAAATAATGGTGTTATGAGTTATGTGTTATTTGTTTATGTTCCTTTGATTTCAGTATGCTTATGGTTTATTTGGAATTGGTTTAAGTTTTATTTAAAGTGTTGCAATACTAATTCACCCCCCCCCCCCTCTTAATATTACTTAATCCTAACATTTATAGGATTTCCCCAAGGGTGGGGGGTAGACTGATTTAACCATGATAAGTTGAGATATGTTGAGTTGTATTTCAAATAGGGGGACAAGATGAAAAAATTAGTGGTAAGGATGGAAAAGGCTAAATGAGTGGCTAAGATAGAAAAGCCTTGGAGTGATACATGTGCTCCTAATTTTGTCCTCTTATTAGCTAACTGATTTTTGTCCCTTAGTGGTTATTGAAATAAATTAGGAATTAACTAATTCGAACAATCAATTAAATTATCCATGTAGGGGATTATATGGGTTGGATTTGATTTATTTAATTGAACCATATATCTAATTGAATAAATCAATTACATAGTTTAATTAATCTCTCTTGGCTTGAATTTAATTAATAAATTTTTATATTAGTTAATCCATGATATTGACTTGAGTTGACCACTTTGACTTTGGTTGACCAATTTAGGGTGTATACAAATACCCCTCTTTGAAGGAATGTGTGAAGCATGTTGTTTCAAAGAATATCTGATGTTTAATGTCCTGACATCCAATCTAATGCTCTGATGATGTAACACTAATTTCATGATGATAAAACCTCGATGCAATTCCCTGATTTTGGTTTCGATCAATTTTGATGCCTTGATGTTGATTTAATTGATTTGACGCAACCTCAATATGAATCCCTGATGAAAATTTAATTTTAATTTTGATGCCCCACTGATGATTTGATCAATTTGATTGAATGATAGGATGTTTCCCCTATGATGAAAAAAACTATGATATGAATCCTTGATATCGATATGATGCCCCTTGGGAAACAAATCAAAATGGTATGGAGCAATTTGATTTGATAAGTTGTGAGTTTTTGAATTAGATTACGATTTTGATTTGTTTCCAAATATTAATTTGGAATATGCCCTAGTTGAATTAGATCATTGATGTGTCTCTAAGACGAAATTGTATGCCTTTTTGGTGAATGAGTCAACATTTTTTGATGTGTTTTTCAATGTCAGATGATAGGATATGATGCTTCGATCTCACAATCTAGAGGATAAAAAATAGATGTTCTCATCGAGATTGATAGAAACCTCAATTGAGAAAATAGGATGGATGATGTTTGATGCTTGAGTGATTAAGATGATTGATAAATGATTGACTGATTGGTGTTGGCTTTGATAGGCCAACTTGGATGTCTTTTTGATGTTCTAGATAGGTTGATGATGTTTTGATATCATTTGATGTCATCCAAAATCACTTGGTTGATGTTGTATTGATGTCAATATGATAGGATAGGTAGGTTGATGGATTGCTTTTCCTACCTCAAGATCTAGAGTTAGGAAATTTAATGCACTCAAGATGAGAAAATAGATGATAGGATAAATGATTCACGTTAGATTATCAATTGGATTATTTGATTGATTGATATTTGATTGGATAGGCCTAATTTGATGTCTTTGTGATTTGGGGTCCATTAGATGTTATCATGATGAAAATGTAGGGACTAGCAAAAGAGCATGGTCATTCGTTGGTGTAGGTGCAGATATAGGTACAGATGATTGGCAGGTTGCCCCTAGTTGATCGATGTATGTAGCATTGATCATTTGATGAATCAGACATTTGATGATTTAATTTTTTTATGGACTTTAATGATATAACCATGATTAAAATTTCACCCCCTTTTTGAGGAAATCTCATAACTAATATAATGAAAGATTTATCTAAAATGAATGCAAGATGCAACTAAGATTGTCACTTATCATTGGATGCATTTATTTTGCAATTTTTGTCACTGATCTTTTTGGTGAATCATGAAATTGGTACAACCCTCACTAGTTAGATTTTCAAACCATGGGAGTATGAATACCACTTTCATCAAACTCAATATTGAAAGTGGATTTTGGCATTAATGGGAAAGGTATATGTTTGTGTAAAAAAACAAATATTTGATCCCTTTCATATGGAAATGTCCTCAATGATTCTTTGATGATCATGTCATCAAACTAACTTGCATACATCTAGGAGTCAAACTCATAAGAATAAATCAAGAAAAGATCATGTCTCCATAATTGCTTATCTAGTAAAAAAAATCATTTATTTGCTAAAAATACATGATACAAAAATCAAGAAATGCCATTAAACTATCTTTACTTTTTGTTTGTTGATCCATTTTCTTAAGAAAGTTCCATCCATTTTGATCCTTGTTCAAATTGTTTTATTTTGATATTGTAGTTTAGCTTTTGATGTTCTTAGCTTGTGAATTTGATATGGCTCAAGTGTTTTGAATGTTTGAAATTTGATGTATGGATCAATTGAAAGGTGTCCAAGGTTTTTTGATTCTTGATCCTTGATTCATGATGAAGTGTGTTGAAGTCTTACTCGTATTTGTTTCTTCGATGAGCTCCTTGAATTTGGATTGTGCCCCCCCACTTGGTTTTGAAAACAATAATGTAACAAGGAAACCTTCAAAACCATGATGATATATTTATATACAAATTCAGCTTTGAGAGTTTATTAAATATTTTATGATTTTATTTTTATTTTAGAAATTTTGGATTTTTTTGGATTTTTTTGGATTTATAAAGATTTTGATTTTTTATCACTAATTCTCAAGAAAGATCACATTTTTCCCCAATGTCTAGAAATGTGTCAGAGCACTTCACGATGAGTTGGAACACTTCTACTAGGGTTTAGCAAAGTTTTTGAGTGCATATGCTTTTTTTAGTGCGTGTACCCTTTTTATCGCACTTGCCATGTGTTATAGCACTTCCAAAAGGTTTTGTGGTGCCTATGCATGCTTAAAGGAATTTTCCATTAGTTTGGATGCTTCCATAAGGACTTGTGGTGCCTATAAATGCTTAGAGACATTTTCCATAAGTCTGGAAACTTCCATAAGGATTTTTTATGCACATGCATGCTTAGAGGAATTTTCCATGAGTTTGGGTGCTTCCACAAAGATTTTTGGAACCTATGCATGCTAGGAGGAAAACTGGAGGTGTTTGTGGGCTTCCACAAGTTTTTAGAATGACTATGCATGTTTAGGATCATCTACCATGATTTTGAGTGCTTTCATAACTAGTTTTGGTTCCCATGCACTTTGATGTGCAAATGCAAGTTATTTAGGGATATATGCATAGAAAAATAGCTCTAATGCATGATAGGTGTTTGATTTTTCACTTTTGGTCAAAGAACCATGATAATGGATAAAGCATAGATAGTGTGACCCACAAGGATAGCCTTGTTTAATATTACCTAAGCTAAGGAAAAAATAAATATGGAAATGTAGGTCAATGAGAGGGTTTCAGATACCATATAGGGTAATGACAGGATGCAATGAAAGACATATGCAGTCCAAAAGAGTGGACATGTCAAGAGGATTTTGAGAACATTTTTTTGCATTTTACATCCTTTATTTTTTATCAAGACCAAAGGGTCATTTTGGATAGGATAGCCTGATCATGATAAGGGGTGGTGGAAGCCATGAGTAGATGATTTGAAGATTATTATGAGGATGTTATGGGATAGCGAGGGTTGATTTGAGATAAGCAAGATCATGATAGGGTAGCATGGATGCAACAAGTGAATAGGCTTATGGAAAGGATAATTAATGTTAAGATACCTGATGCTCATGGATATGTTCAACCTTGTCAAGATCAAAGGTGAAAGAGGGAATACATATGCAAATAGGATAAATGATAGGATATGGAAGATGAAGGATATGATGGATAACATGGCTAATATAGAATGGATGGAAATTTCCCCCAAGTGTAGAGTAAAAGAAAGTGGACTATGCTTGATGCATATTTTCTAATTTTTCATCATGGTACTTTCCCTAGATGCCATGAGAATTGATTTTCACCGTAGAACGTATTTATTTCTCTTTATTTTATTTTTTTGCTTTTTTAATATTTCTCCATCATCTTGATCTTTGGATAATGTCATTTTGAAAGGTATGTTATAATGGAACATGACTTTTTAAATTATGCTCAAAGATTTTGATAGGGTAATATCAAGGAGAATCATATGGAGGATAAGGCATATGGTGTCTAAGGATTCATGTGATTGGATAAGGGGGATAAAAGGATGGAAAGTAGGTGTTGGGTAATGGATGGGATATTAGAAGGTTTGTGTAGGGGTAGATGGAAATGGTGACAAGATTAACTTTGGAACACACCTCGAAGGGTGATGGAATGATGGAGGAATAATGGATGAAGGAGGTGAGGATGTATCTGAGGTAGTGGATTTTGGGATATAGGAGCCCAAAATAGACTTGGAAAGTGGAAAATGTTTGGAAGGAGATGGAGTGAAATCCTTTGGAAACTTGAATGTCAACTTTGATTATTTTTTGTATGAAAGTCTTTCAAAAGTGACTTGGGAATCCACATAAATGTTATTTTTTCTTTCTTTTGTGATGCTTTTCATTGCATTTATTCAATGATGGATTTTGGAACCCACATTTTCTTTGATTTTTATTTTTGCTTGATGGACCTGTGTGGTCTCTTTAATATTTCATTTTTCTTTGTATTCACATGTCGATTAGATTGGAAATGTTAACTTTTATACACATGTGGATTCTTGGATTTAGGATATTTATGTTTTACATCCAAGTTACTTCCAAAGGTTTTAGCAATTTTGGATGAATAAGAATGATATGGAGAGTTCATGTAGATAGGTGCTTGGAAATTACTCAAGTATCTCTGCCTTCATTGATCTTGATATTGATGAAATTATTTTTCCATTAGTATGCAAACAACATTTTTGGTAAGCATACAATAAAAGACAATACAAAGAGAAAACCAAAAATGAAGATACAAGAGATCACTGAAAATGGCTAAGTACAAAGAAAACGGATGACACAATTTTGTGTGTACACCAAAATTGCAAAGTGGAAAGGATAAAGAGGAACCTTAAAAAGTAGCATGATGTGCAGGATATAGTGAAAACTGAGAGATAGTTAAAGAGAAAAATGATAGAATGGTTCAACAAAAGAACCCAAAAGACAATCAACTGATTTTAGAGCATAACCAATCGTCAGAAACCGAGAGTCAGTTACAGCCCCCAAAAAGTGGATCTGACTTGCACATCAGATAAAATAGTCTTGTTCTATTTATAGAATCTTTATTTGTTTTTAAAACCATTTTTTAGGGACAATAAACATGAATGTAAGTTCTTTAATCGGTCTAACTGATTTAAAATAAATAGACTAGGAGATCAAGGTAAAAGTTGTAAACCTAATCTTAGTGTTAACATTGTTTTTTGTGAAACTTGATGATGTCAATCCATCTTATAAATATATTATGCAATCATTCATTATACATGTGTGAATATGGAAGAGAGGATGAATGAAGCCTACGAGCACATCTATGGATCAAATTGAAATTTTCAAGAACCAAAATGGCAAAAGGTGAATTTGGTTAGCAAGAACCAAGAATAGAGGCTACCGAGAATCAGAGGTATTATTTAATCGCATTAGGTGATATATCTTATTCATGTAAACTTAAATGGATCTATATTAGCAATAGGAGATTGCATATACCAAGTTAGATTGTAATTTACTATCATTCTAACAAGTGAAGCAAAGTGTAAAAATCCTTTCAAGGAAGGTGGATTTAACAGTCCAACTATAAATCTCTTAATCGAGTGCACACTCAATAGTGTCTCTAAAGCTCTTAACTGAGTAGACTTTAACAGGTCCCCATAGATACTCTTAACCAAGTAGTTTTTCAGAAGTGATCAAACTTGTAAGCCTTAACTGACCCCTTCCAATCTGTAGATCATGAAGATTTTGTGGGTGTCATCCCCACCACAGTTTTTACTTCCTAACAGGAGTTTTCTACGATATCATATCTTGTGTTAGGTGTTAATTAATTTCATTAATGTTCCCATGTATGTTAAGTTTATGAATTGATATATCTTGCATCAAGATAATATAGAACAGATGGTTGGATAAAAAATTGATTACACAAAGGTTAATTGATTAAAGGATACAAAAGTTGCAGAGGTAATGATTCACCCCTCCCCTCTCAGTACACACTTCTCATTAATTCCAACAATTGGTATCAAAGCTAAGTCTCTTCTTTGGAAAAACTTAAAAGCTTAAGAGAAAATATCATACAATAGAGAAGTACAAACTTGATAAAAATATTGAAAATAAGAAGCTAGAAATTCAGATGTTCTATGAGCAGTATAAAGAAGATAGAATCAATATGAGACAACTTTTAGATGAAAGAAATATTATGGAATCTCTCTATAATGAGATATATTATCATGAGGAAGAGATACTAGATTTCTTTGAGTCTTCAGGATCAACTACAAGCAAAGCATCTAATACATCAGAAGAAAGCATCACAAGTCTAACTAAAATCAATCTACATCTGGCTAGACAAGTTAAATCTCTGCAAATCGGTCAAGAGACACAGATGGTAAGAATGATTGATGTCATGTACAATGATAGACAAGCTAAGAAAGAAAGAACACTAGCTATTGATGATAGAAGAAAGATTACAGAAAAGCTACAAGAGAAAGAGTCTGAAATACAAAGACTTACAGAGCATCACCATGAGATTATAAATCAGATTATTCTTATGAGTCAAGAGGCAAACATAATAAATGTTGAACTCATTGAAATAATAGAAGCTATCGGTGAGATAAGGGATGAAAATGAGAATTTGAAACATGAAATAAGAATTTAGCAGCAGCATAATTAAATTATCAAGAAAGTTGAAGAAAGCAATAAAAGAATGGATGATTTTCTTGAAGGACAACGAAGAGTCAACACCAACACCGGTCTAGGTTTTACCGAGAATGGAGAATCATCAAATCAAGATGATCCAAAGAATGTCTATGAAAATCCAAGACCAAGAAAGCTAACATGCAATCACTATGGAAAGAAAGGCCACACATCAAATGTATGCAAAGGAAAAATAAAAGGTATTCCTAAATCTACATCTTCATTCATAGGATTTTGTTATAAATGAAACAAGAAAGGACATAAAGCATATGAATGTAAGTTTGAGATGAAACAACCAAAGAAGGAAACCTACACAGACAAATATTGTCCTACTTGCAAAATGAATGGGCACACAACTCTTGAATGATGGAAAAATAAAACGCAAGCATGGAAGCCTAAAGGTCAAGAAATTCCCTATCAACTGAAAAGATTTGGTAACTAGTACATATGGGATTACAACACTTGGAAAAATTGTACAACATGTGGAAGATTTGGTCACATTGCTGCAAACTATATGAGACAGTGGAATAGAAAGTCTAGAGGCTAGACTAACCCCAGAATGGCATTCTTACATTGTCATAAAGTTGGTCATCTCAAGAAAGACTGCAGAGACCAAATGGAAAAAACCAACACATATCCCAATGGAAACACCATTGAAGACATCCAGAGTGCAAGAGACAAAATGTGGAGAAAAGCTTTGAACACTGATGAAGCTGGACCGAGAAATACAAATGGTGACACCCCATCCAATGGATCTAGTAACATCACCACCCCCACCTAAGCAGAAAAAGTAAGTATGAAAGTGCATTACACTATGTATTATTTTACATCAGTTCCATAATATGTTGATAAAATGAAAAATTAGCATAAGTATAGATGCATCATGGTATTACTTGCTGAAATCTGTGATAACTATGCTATCAGGCATACATACCAAAATTCGTCGGTATACACTCAAAGACTGAATGCAGAAGAGGGTAAGGATCCCTGAGCAACTGATTGAAATGTTCAAAGATGAAATATGTTTCATGGTTGATACAGACTGTTAGCTCTGTTTAAAAAAATTTCAAGCAATGAGTCCATGGTCTGATTTTGCAAATAATCTTATAAGGATACTAAAAACCCCTTGTTTTCATTTCTCAAAGTGTGAAATTTGGTCCTAAAACCCTAAGGCCCCGTTTGTTTGGGGAATTGGAATTTGACTCAAAACCTTATTATCACAAAATCAGGTTTTGAAATCCCGGTTTTGCATCTTGGGGAATTGGAATTTGACTCAAAACCTTATTAT
>MU226331.1:1327408-1357217 GCA_018584345.1 Thuja plicata | reverse complement strand
GGTTTTACTTGACAAATCCAGAATTGCAATTTAGAGAAACAAACAGCGGATTTGCAAAAATGAGAAGTGTCACTCCCAAAACCGGGAAGTGTCACTTCCAATTCCTGCAAACAAACGGGGCCTAAGCGTCAAAAATAATTCTAATTATGTGTTACTTTATGTCACTTAAGTCATGTCTTGCATGTGTCCTTTTAAAAAGATGTTCGCGTTCATTAAGTTGTGAGTATCCTAACGTCGTGGTCTTTATTTATTTCCTAAGTTCAAAGTCCGCAAGAGTTTATTAAAATTTTATCTATCGAGCTAATGTATTTTCATCCAATGGCTTGCGCATTCCCATGATGAGAAGATGATCAAATTTTAATCTTCAAGGAAATGCACCATTGTGACACGTGCCTTTGGCGGGACTAGATACATCAAAGATACAAATTGAAGGATATCTGTAGATGATTTTTCATCCAATGGCTCGCACATTACCTTTATGCCAAAGATGCGAGTGAGTTAACTTCAAGGATCGCATTGTGGTGACGCGTGTCCTCAGTGGGCCCAAACATGAATGAGCAGATGAAGTTAAATTGAGTATATGTCAGAGCTAATCCAATGGTTGGTGCAAAGGCTTATGATGATGATGCGCATACAATAGTCATTGAGGGAACGCGTCATGCTTCCATGTGGTGTCTAGTGGGTTCAACGGGTGATTAAAGATTTAGTAAATACACAACATCTTAAAAACAATTTGACTACTGGTGTTAACTCACAATGATAAGATGACCAAAAAATAACCTTTGAGGGATTACGCCATTGTGACGTGTGTCCATCCAGGAAGTTGTAGATTGTGGTTAATATAAATCCAGTTGGGTAAAGGTTTGACAGGTTAAAGAAGATGTGATGGCTGGCGCAAAGCCTCCAATGAAAGATGTGATGTTTTTAACCATTAAGGCATTGCGACATGTTGCCACGTGTCCTAGGAGATCAAAGTTGTAGGCCATAAAGATGTGTTAAAGACCGTAAGGGTTAAGCAAGATTGGATGGATGGCATAAATACTGAAGGATAAAGTGATCAACCTTTAGTCATCAAGGGAATGCACCATGGTGATGCATTTCCTAAGTGTTGGGACCCTTTGTCAGCGTTAAGTAAGGTAAAAGGTTAGCATCTTCATAAAGATCTAACGGTGCGTGCAAAGCCTATGATGAAAAGTGACTAAAAGATAACCTTTGAGGGATTGCAACTTTCTACCATGTGTCCATGGAGATGAATGTTGTAAAAGACTTGTTGTGAGCCTTCCAATGTGAAGAAGAGATGTCAAGATCGATGGTCATAATTCAAAGGATTTATCTTAGCAATTCTGAACCGTTAGCCGTGAGAGTTTGAACTCGGGTGAAGTAATGGAAAAAATGTGCTTTCCACAGTAAGAATTTAATACTCAAAAGTGATGAGATTGCTATGTATTTGATCATTCAACTCTTGATTATCATAATTGTCAAATTTGTGGAGCAAAATATAGCTACAGTGATTGCATTTCAAATTCCAGGCTGTTTGCAGAATGGGCAAATTTATCGTGCAAGTTTTGTCTGAATTCTATAATCTAAAGAATTATTAGGGCTTTCAATTACTATATTCTGTCAAATTTCTTAAATCATTAGATTATAAAGACTATAAATTCAAGATGCCGCCTAGGAGAGAGTTCAAGGGCCATGTGAATTATCAAGATAGAAATGTATGTGATGACCTACTGCACCAGTTAACTAGGTCGACAAATGATTTGACAAAAATCAAAGAACTGGTCCCTAAGAGTCCATGTTTAAAAATTAGAGAGGGTTTGTATGATTTGGGACAATAGGCTAGGGACGCTAATATAGGTATGACTGGTTTGGCTCTATTCAGAGTACTTTTTGACTAGAGAAATACTTTTTCTCCTAATAGAAATATATGGCAATTTGATGTGGGTAAGTTAGTAGTGCCTGGGGTTTTAGTGGATATTGATATGCTTATGCAAATATCAGACAAGTATGACAAGGTATCCGGGGTATTTAGGGATAAGAATGGACAGATCATGGTCAATATAACTGTAGAAGAAATCAGGAAAGTATTCAAGTTGAGTGAAGAGGATACCCAAATGGATAAAATTGACTTCAAAGAATTCACAGAAGTGTATGAAGCACAAAAGGATTATCTAAGAAATAGAACATTAAAAGAATATTTCAACAAAATTGGAGATATGATCATGGTAGGGCCAAGAACCAAGGAACCTTTCAAGTTAGACTATTTCACCCCAAAATCCATAGGAACATACAGGGCTTTATGTCAGATCTGTGGGGATGATGAAGAGAAGGAAATGCCCATCCACTACATGTTCATGATGGTAAAAAATTTTGCACCCCCATTTGACCATAATTTTTTATTTTGCTCCATATCTTGCAGATTTGATACATGAAGGATTGATAGGCATCCAGAACAGCAAGGTGACTAGACATTTCACATGGTATTCCCTGCTAATGCATATGTTTCTATACAAAGGGGAAAATTATTTTCAAAGAGAGATGGAATTGACAAAGTTCAAAGATGATGAGGAAATGCTTGTACAGCTGTGGAGTGCAGACATGTCATGGGACAACAAGGAGGAAAGCTACATAAATTTTGATAGATGTTTTGCTGCTAGGATAAGGGCATTGTTGTTGAATGATGATCTCATAATGCCTTTGACACTTTTGCAATTATTGAGACCTAAAGAATATAGTCCTGAATTAAAAATAGTGCATAATTGGGGAGATGTCATTCTTTACCCAATATCAATAGTTTTTAGAGTTTATGGTTTTAGGAGAATCCCTTATATATTACCCTACAGAGTATCTGTCAAGTTAGGATTGGCAGAAATAATAAGAAAGATTGGGGGTCTGGAGGAGGAAGCTCTAACAGGAAGAGGAAAAGGAACTATTTTTCCCACAATCACAGTAGTCGATCAGTTTATTATTACAAAGGGAGGGTGGAAACACCTAGATAAATATATGGCCCCTTACCATTTGAGTACTACAATTTCAAGATGTGCTGACCCTGAAGCTTTCATCAAAGATATGTTCAAAGAAAAAACAAAATGCCTGGTGCTAAACCACCAATTCAATTTCCCTAAGGACATAATCAGAAATGAGTTTGATCGGATAGAACGAGAGATAAAAAGGGAAAAATGGTTGGCATACAAGAAGAGCCTAGATTTTGTACAATATTTTGACAAGTTGTGTGAACCATTGAAATATTTTCATCCTTGGGCCAAAAAGATAGAATCTTTAATGGAGATGTTTGAGGATATCATGCAGGCACTAAATTAGAAAAGGGCCAATATTTTATAAATAGAGCTAGAACGGGAAAAGGCAATGATGAGAATGATAGCTCCTACCAGGAATGTTCCCCTAGGGAAATATGTAGTTTACCAAAGAAGAGGGTATAGTACAATTTTTCCACAAGCTGAGAAGACCCTGGATCCAAAGGGGAAGAGGCCATTAGACCCCCATACTCAATCATTTCCATCCTACAAAAAGCAAAGAATGGAAGGGGAACATCAACAATAACCAGAAAATATATATTCTCCTTCCCAATCTCCACTTTGTATTGATGAGAAAGAAGTAGCAGAACAATTTCTACAAATGGGAGATGTTGGACAAATATTTGTCACAGCCCAAGAACTACAAGAAGGGATGCCTGAAAATCCAAAGCATGCTTCACTAGATTTGACTGTTGCAGAATATGCTGGAAAGGAACTAGACCCCTTGACTCAACAGGTCTACAATGAATTTATTTATGATGACAATTTTGTCAAGGCCAGGGCATTCTTATAGTTTTTATGGAGAACCCGCATAAATGAATTTAAAGAAAAGTGCCAAAAAAAACATAATGAGCAACCTGCAAGGAGTAAGTAAGAGATTGAAAATAAAGTCAAACAAGAAATGATATCTAAGTTTGAAAAATAAATCCTGAGGAAGGAAGGGAACTAGAAAGGAAGGAAGGAGTGCCGATACTTCCAGAGTGGGATATTGCAGATGCTATTGTCTTTGATGCTATGAGAAAGGAAACAAAGACTATCTATGCTAATGAGACAGAGGCAAGACAAGAATCTAAGGGAGTGAAATTTAGTGAAGATCATGTAGCCCTTATCATGTGGCATATGAAAAATCAAAGCAATAAGGTATCAGATGAAGATGATCAAGCTGAACATGCAGGTACCCTTATTGTAAGAAGAATATTAGATACATCTAGTGAGGATGCAGCTAACCTTACTCTGCAAACTATAAAATTGAGTTTAGAGGTGGCTGAGAAATAAGAAGAGGCATTCAAAATCCTAACAGAGAAATATGAGATTGTCATGAAGGATTACAATGATGAGAAAATGAAATCTTTTGAGAAGGACAATAGAATTTCTTTCCTTGAGGGAAGACAAATAGTTCAATTTGAGCCTCAGAGGATGATCACACAAGATCCCCATCAACCATCATCATCAAGCCTGATCATCACTTATCCTCCTTCCCCTGCACCATCAAACCCAACCACACTAGAGGAGTTGGAGCAAGAAAATGCAAGACTAATTGTTGAAAGAACAGAGCTGGAGAAGTCAAGAAAAGAATGGGTTGAATAGTCTGCAGCTTTTAGAGAAGTAGAGGCATGGGTGATACAAAAATATGCAGACAAGATACACAACACTATCATGCATTGTACCCATGAATTAGTTCCCATTGCAATTTATTCACAAGGGAAGAAAATTGTCAGCATGCTGAATGAATACAATGCAGATAAAGACAATTTGGATCAAATGGTGAACAGATGGAAAGGAAAGAGAGGAGAATTGAAATTCTTCCACACCACTTGGAAGAAAGAGAATAATGTTGAAATTGTCTTAACTAGCACTCATAAATGTGTTAAATTTCTCATGGACATGGATATAATAAGGATCATTGTCATAAGAAAGGTAATGGCCTTAAGAAAGGAATATTCAAAGGACCAGTATGAATATTCAAGAAAAATGGAGATATAAAAGATGAAGCATTGTGGCATCAGCAAATGAATGAAGCATTGGCAGTTAGAACCAATAGCATAATTACCCTGGAGAGTACACTTCTTTTTGTTCAAACCGTTGAGATAGTTGGTAAGGCCAGAGCATTTTTTGCATTTTGGTCACAAGAAATTGAAAAGGAAAATGTCACTTGGAGGGAAATTAATAGTAGAAAGAACGAGGTCCTTAATTTCAACTGGTTGAGTGATGAGGTGTATACCTCTTGGAAGGACAAGTACACAATAGTTGATCCAGGAGAAGGTGATGACATGCAGGTGGATGATGAAGCCTAACAGATTGGATGATATATGTAAAATGAACATCCTACATCACCAATATCAAGAAAAACAGACTCCAGATGGATCATGCCGACCAAATTTGAAGCAGTTGCAAGTACCAAGTGGTCAAAAGACAAAATTTGTCAAATATCTATTGTAACAAGAGTGGTTATCACTCCATTAGCTATTTTGTCTTTTTAGTGAGTCATTGATTTTGTCCTTAGTCCAAATGATCTGAAGCTTGTTGCAATCCTAATCTATAAAAGGATTCCTGAGATCATTGGAAAGGGTAGGAAAATTTGTATTGTACACAATTTGTAAAGTTTTCAGTCAAGAGGGGAAAGATAGTATAATTTGTACTAGATAGTGTAAGAAGTCAGAAATAAAGTTGAGAGATCTTTTGCAGGTTATTGAAGAGGTTATCTCTAAGTAATTTTTGTATACTAAAATAAGATTTTCTAAATTTAATACAAAGATTTGGATTCCAATCTCTCCTGTGTTATGTGTCATATGAATTATGAATTTTCTGATTCATTAGCATAGTTTTCTTTTTCATTATGTACTTATTTGAGAGTTCTAATCTAGGATTAGATTAAATTAGGCTTTTATTTATGCATAGATTCATCTAATACATGCTAGGATTCTATTAGTAGTATGGGATTTAGGATAGTTGTATTATTATTTGAAATCTTTGGTGAACATTAATTTTAGTATATTATATCTGAGTCAAAATATAGCCCAATGGATAAAGCATTGATCTGAAGCTAATAAATTTTATTTTATTACATATCTAGTTACAAATTGGCTGTGTTTTCCTATAAGCAAACATTTAAAATCCATTAAGTCTATATTTGTGTAATTTTGTTACAAATTTCTATCTCATGCTCCATCTCATGGTTGATGTTCAGTGGGTAATTAGCCAATTATCTAGTATCTCCCATTTATGTTGAGTCATTGTGAGATTCCTGCTTGATAGTACCAAATTAGATATATCAATAGGTATTACAAGGTATCCCCCCCCTTGGTGTAGCAGGACCTAAAGAGTAGAAGTATTAAGAGAGCGCTTGTTAGTTGATCCTTTTCTTGCATGAACAAATATTTGGAGGTGGCTCCTCTATAAAAATAGTCATAAAGGGAAGAGGTTGTTGTTTCTATTGCAACATAAAAAGAAACCAACACAGACCACACTTATAGCAAACCTATTGTACCGAGGATAGCATGGTTACAACCATTAGAATATGAGATAAATATTGATCATGAATCTAAAGCAATCGATGCATTGTTAAATGAACCATTAGCTAAGAAACAACCTAAGTTTGGAACTTATGAGGAGGCCAAATCAGGAATAAAATCTAGCATGGTTGTAAATAAAATTGTCAGGAAAAGGGACAAAATGGTCAAGAACCTCAAGAAAATATTGTCGGCCACAGAGGAAGAAATCGAACAAGAGGAAGAAGATGAAAAGGAGGAAGAAATTGAAGGACAGCTACCTATTAGTGAAGCTAAAGAAAAGAATGACTCTGAGGCCACAGAGTTAGATTCAACACCTCCTCCACCAACCAAGAAGCCAAGAACCACAGATTCTTCAAGAACAAGAAGCCAAACATCAAATGATTCAAGTCCTTCACCTTTAAAGAAAGGAAAAGTTAGAAAATACAAGAGGGAAAAGGCCACACCGAAAAGAGGGCCAAAAAAAAGAATAAGGAAGCTTATCATAACAA
This sequence comes from Thuja plicata, assembly GCA_018584345.1. Taxonomy (NCBI): domain Eukaryota; kingdom Viridiplantae; phylum Streptophyta; class Pinopsida; order Cupressales; family Cupressaceae; genus Thuja; species Thuja plicata. Next base: position 1,350,182 of record MU226331.1, on the reverse strand, counting down.
GAGAAGACATTGAAGACACCGAGAAAGATGAAGGTGTAGAGGTAGAAAAGGTTAAAGCTCCAGAAATCATTGATGAAGTATGCAAATCTATTGCAAATTTAGGATCTATCATAGATTCTAAGATTAAAAGATGGTTGAAACTAAATCCAAAATATCATAACAAAGTTGAAGATGCCATCATTGCAAAGATGTATAAGTTCAAGTATGTACCGATTGAATTTGAAGGTAATAATGTACCAAGGGAACTCTTGGACAGACTATATGCTAGATGGGCATTTGCCTTGAAGAATGAGAAGGAAATAAGAGAAAGAGTACTTGTTACTCTCATGCCTTCTGAATCCAAGAAAGAAGAAATTGATGAGATGATGGAGAACCATAAAAAGGAATTCTCACCAAAGTTGAGAGCCTACAAATTTATTGAAGGGAATCTTATAGAGCTTGAATAGGAAAGCCACAAGAAATGGAGTAAAATACTCAATAGACCTATTGAGGAAGATAGCCCCAAGAAAGACCTACAATAGAAAGATGTTAATAAGACAAATCAAGAACAAATATTAATCAAAGATGCAGAAGATGACACATCAGTTGAGTTAGGCAAGGAAGAACAAGACATAACCTGCAACAAAAATATGGATGTTGCAGATGAAACATGGACTAACACCACAAAGGACAACATTGTGGATAACACAATCATTGACATTATCGATGATCCAGCAGAAGAAGTAAAGAAAGATGAAGATGCCAATTTTACCAAGGACACAACCGATGAGCAGGACTCAATGTTTGATAATGCACAGTTGAACATACCAAGCAACATGCCAATATTAATACAAGCCATCAATATTTTGCAAGAAAAAGATAAGTCACCTGAAAAGGATTCAAGCATTCTCGAGAATGCAAGGGAAGAAGAAAAGAATGACAACACTAATGATAAAAAAGACATCGAATACACTCACACAGTAACTGGTACTGAAAAGGTTACAGGAGGAGATACAAAGAAAGAAGATGGAGACACAACAAATAAGGATGAACAGACAAAGATAGATGAAGTACATAAGGACATCAATGAAGGAGATAAACCCAAAGATGGCACTCCTGAGGATACCAAAAATGTTTCTACCAACAATGTAAAGGTTAATGTGGAGACATCTATAGAAAACCGAAAAGCTGACACCAAAACAAAGCAGCAAAAAGAAGCACCACAAGTAACTTCAGCAAGCACAACAGACAAAGCTGATAAATTGGCAATGGTACTACATTCAAGCGCAACTCAAAAGAAGAAGAATAAATCCAAGAAGAATAATTTGGAAGTCGCTTTAGATGAAATCATTGAGATACCAAAATGTGACCCATCTACACTTGATTATGAAGCATTGAAAGAATACGGTGAAATTTGCCAAAGGAAGGCATTACGAGAGAAATTGAGGAAATAGCACCGAGATTCCATTGTATTGGAAACAACAAGGGATATATTGCACTAGATTGTACCCAATGTTGATGTTGATCAAAATAAACCAATACTTGATCAACTGGCCACTCTCACCGAAGCAATTACAACATAGAACATTGATGCAGAGAAGGCAATCGAAGAGAGTGCAGAGCAGAAGTACCAGCAGAAACTTATTGAGAACATCATCCAAGAGGTAGCGGTCAACAAGGTAAAGCTTTCAAAATCCATTAGTGAATTAGATCCAATTATAACTGAAGCTATTTCCTTGATTCAACAACTAAGCACACTCGAAAAGTTCACTAAAGAGAATAGTGAAAACATATCAAAGTTAGATTTAGATATAGCTAACAGTGCTAACAGCTTAACCACTGATGATAATGCACTAAAGATGTATTATGAGAAAATCATTGAAATAAAAATTTTAAGGCAGGAATTGTGGAAAGTAGAGACACACTTTAGGGAAGAAGCCACTGAGCTCCAAGCTCAACTTCTACCAAATCTGACACTGCTTCAACAACATATCAGTTTGACAAGGCAACTGATAGTAACCCCTGAGATGTCTGTAGCAGACAACATCTACGATATGCATTCCAAGATCACACTCAAGCACATGGCTCTAGAGAACTTGAAGGAACAATGGGAGAAAATGATGGAATAAATGAAGTCTTCACAGTCTCACATTTTTTATAAGCTATAAGGTATAGACCTTTGTCGTTAATATCAAAAAAGGGGGAAAATGATATGATATGTATTTAGATGGGAATATAATATGTATATGTATTTTACAGAGGGAAAGATTTGATATGTACAGATAGGCAGGAAAATATACAGTACTACTAAAAAGGGGAAAATAATGATATACCAGTATATACATAGGAGGAGTCATAAAATGACTAAGGATTATATATGGTGTACATACTTAACGTTTTGTTAGTATTTTACATATATCAATTTTTAATACTAATGTCAAAGGGCGAGATTGATTACATTATTTTTCCATTAGTATGCAAACAACACTTTCGATAACCATACACCCAAAGACTAGACAAAGAGCAAACCAAAAATCAAGATACAAGAGATCACCGAAAATGGATAAGTACAAAGAAAACTGATGACACAATTTTGTGTGTACACCAAAATTTCAAAGTGGAATGGATAAAGAGGAACCCGACAGAGGAACCTAACATGTAGGATATAGTTCAAACTGAGAGACATTTAAAGAGAAAATTGAGAGAATAGTTCAACAAAGGAACCCGAAAGACAGTCAACTAATTTTAGAGCATAACTGATCGTCAGAAACCGAGAGTCAGTTGAAGCCCGCAAAAAGTGGATCTGAATTCTACGTCAGATAAAAAAGTCTTATTATATTTATAGAATCTTTATTTTTTTTTTAAACCATTTTTTTAGGGACAAGAAACATGAATGTAAGTGCTTTAATCAGTCTAATTGATTTAAAACACATAGACTAGGAGATCAAGGTAAAAGTTGTAAACCTGATCTTAGAGTTAACATTGTTTTTCATGAAACTTCATGATGTCAATCTATCTTATAAATAGATGATGCAATCATTCATTATACATGTGTGAATATAGAAGAGAGGATGAATGAAGCCTATGAGCACATCTATGGATCATATTGAAAGTTTCAAGAACCAGAACAGGAAAAGGTGAATTTGGTTAGCAAGAACCAAGAACAAAGGCTATCGAGAATGAGAGGTATTATTCAATCACATTAGGTGATATATCTTATTCATGTAAACTTAAATGGATCTGTATCAGAAATAGGAGATTACATATACCAGGTCAAATTATAATTTTCTATCATTCTAACGAGTGAAGCAAATTTTAAAAATCCTTTCAAGGAAGGTGGATTTAACAGTCCAACTATAAATATCTTAACCGAGTGCACATCAATAGTGTTGCTAAAGCTCTTAACCAAGTAGATTTTAATAGGTCTCCACAGATACTCTTAACCGAGTAGATCATCAGAAGTGATCAAAATTGTAAGCCTTAACCCTTCGAATCTGCAGATAGTGAAGATTTTGTGGGTGTCATCCCCACCACAGTTTTTACTTCCTAACAGGAGTTTTTTGTGATATCATATCTTGTGTTATGTTTCAATTACTTTCATGAATATTTCTATGAATTTTCCCATGTATGTTAAGTTTATGAATTGATATATCTTGCATCAAGATAATATAGAACAGATGGTTGGATAAACAATTGATTACACAACTCTTAATTGATTAAATGATACAAAAAATTTAGAGGTACTGATTCACCCCTCCCCTCTTAGTACACACTTCCCATTAATTCCAATAGATATGTGATAGGGTAAGTGGATGGCGAGCTAGGAATGGTAGGTGTGGTTGATCGAGGGATATATGGACCCAATATGGATGGAAGATATGAAGGATCTAGCTTTGGGATATATGGACCAAGAATTAATTTTGAGGGTGGTGAAGACATATGGTTATGTTTGAATGGAGAGAGATAAGGTGTGAAAGGGATATCAACATCTTTGGAGTGAGATGCATTGCTGAGGCTCTCAGCTTCAAGATTTATCTTTATACCTGTTAGTAAACATATTTTTCCTTTTTACAAATGCTTTCAAAATGACTCATGAATGCCCAAATTATAAGACAAAATCTGAGACTAACAGTTGAGTCACTTGCAATGGTTATGTACAAGTGCTCTATGAATTTTAATATAAAGGTACAACTCCCTTCGTTTGATATACAATGAATGAGATTTTGATTATGCCTTTAACTGGAAGGCAGAGAAGGCACACTGGCATTCACCAATCAGCGTGGAATGAATGTGATTTGTAGATTTAAATAACTTTAATGAAAACTAAATGAATGACACAAAGAACATTTACTCATTCTTCCTACTACAGAGAAACAAGAGGGAGATTAAATATTTTGTTTGCACATATGAGTGTATAAAACCAACAAATTTTATAACCTGCTAACCTAAACCTTTGAACCATGATTCTCAATTGTCAAACTTTTTGAACTGGTTTAACATTCTTTCAAATATCACTTCTTATAAACATCATCTTCACAAAAGATTATTAGATAAATCATTAAGGAAGGACACAAATTTCAGTTTTGATGGTCATAAATAGTTTAAGAACTTAATTTCAAAAAATTAAATTTGGGGGACCATAAGTGGGCCAACAATACCAATATGCTCGTGAGTATCTTTCATAGGAGAAAATTTGATATGAGAAACTGAATCTTGAGGGGATTTATTTCCATGAGATGTATTAGGAGGAATGAGGGATATTTTAGGTAGACATAGAGGATCATAATATGAAGTTGATGGGATACTTATATCTTGACATGGAAAAAGATCATTGGATGGTGTAGAAAGGGTAGTGTGCTCTTAGTTTTCAATAGGATCATTATAAATGGTGGAAGAATTATCTTGATCTTTATTTGGAAGTGGACAAGATATAGGCCTTGGAGGGATACTTTGTGCTTGAGGTAGAAGAGTATCATCTTGGAAGAAATGAAATTTTATGAAGGGATCATCATGAAATTCTATGTATATGGGACCTTCGTCAAATTTTGTATATGAATGGATAGCATATTGACCTTGATCTTTACTTATACTTATTTCTTTGCACTTTGGATTGCTCTCTTGACATGGAGCCACTTCTAAGGAAAAGTTAGGATTTTGGATATGCATGGGGGATTCTTGAAGGTCTACTATAGGATCATTTTGAAGAGGCATGATAGGCATTGAAGCACATGAAAGCTTTGGTTATAAGATCTTTGAAGCATGAAAAAGACTTGCAGAGTGATGTAGGTTAGCATGGATCTATTTTAGAGGTATCCCTTGATGGTATACATAGTCAAAATGAAAAGTATCATCCTTAGTCTCCTTATTTAATTAAGGGATTTCAACTAGTTTTGTTTCTTTAGGAGATGGAGGAAGTAGAAGTGACATGTAGGTCATTACTACACATAGGTTCACTTGTATTTTCAAAAGAGGTATTGGATTCAAGATCATGATGATCTAATTTTTCTTTTTCATATGATTGATAGACAATACTCTCAACAGAATCTGATGTAGCTCCATCTTCATTCTGTTGATAAAGATAGGATGGTCATAATTTTTTTCTTGATCAAAGATGAGTTTGTTGTGCTTAGATGCCTCTTTTTTGAAGAAAAGGGAGACATGTTTAGATTGTGATTAAATAGAAAAGGAAACATTGATCTTAATGAGTATTATTTGAATGATGTATCATTTTCTCCCTTTAAGTATTGGATTTGTGATTGCAAAGATTGAATTTGCTTCGCAACAACTGCAATAAGATTTTCATCTTCATTGTTGTCATGATTAGGGTATTTAGACCAATTTTTTTAGTCATGATTTTCTTGTCTATGTGATTGAGGAGGCATGGTCTTTTGAGGATAAGGTACTTCTTCCCTATGCAATGTTTCATCTTCTTGCAAAGACAATTTGATATGATGAAATCTTGTCAAAACTGAAATCAAAAGGAATTTCATATATTTGTTGAAATAGTGTCCTTTTGAGAAGAATGATGATGTTTATGAGATTTGGATATTTTAATGGAGTTTATTTTCTTTGAGATCATGTATCATTAAGCATAGAAATCATAAATACACAATTTTTTATAATCTTTAAAAAGCTACACAAAAAGTGTATATTCTCGAATGTTTTTAACAAGGTCTCCACAAGAAAACACTTCAATAAATCTACCTATGGTAAATTTGGTTCAATGTGGTTTGAATAGGTAGTATTGATAATTTAAATGGGTTTTAATCAAGGATTTTTTTAAAAAATATCATATGAATGCATTACAATGCCTCATGGTAGCGTAAACGCTATTTAGGTCCTATAGACCGCCAAAGGAGACCAGGTATAAGATACTTTTTCCCTTCCAAGCATTAACTTTAAGAAGGTATTTGTTTATAGTGGATTGGATAAATATGGCTTTAGCTTTGTTTCTACTTTGGATTGTTTCTCTCACTAGATATGTTAAATTGCTTGGGAGGCGAGCCCTCTAAATTTTAAATTAACTACCATGTTCATGAAAAGTAATGAAATGAAATGAAATGAAAAGTAGGTCTAGGAGTTTGATCACCCTAAGAAGGATGAGAGCATATCCCTATTACTCTTTACTTCCAAACACAATTAACAAGTTTCTTTCCCAAGCCTTTAATCTAGTGGAATTAGAGCATGCTTGGAATTTTTATTCACTGTGAAAGTAAAGAGAATAGGCCTAATGTTTTCCATTCACAAATAAAGAGGCTTAATATTTAGTGTTAATTGTTTGACTCCTTTCTATTGAAAAAATTGGCATGTTTGGCATTTTGATTCACTATGAAAGTGAAGAGCATAGGCCTAATACCAAATTTAACAAACAAGTGAGCCTTTCTACTTAAGCTAGATTTTGAACTTTGAATGCCATAATTTAAGAAAAATACAAAGGGAATTAGGCTTACCTTATTCAAAGATAACAAAGGCTAGGCACATTTTTGAGCTTTTATTTTGAATGGTATACTTACAAAGGTGATAGTTCTAGATCTTTAGCATCCCCTTAACAAACATTAGTTCAAAACACTCCAACACAAAATGAAGATAATCCAAATCCAAAGGAAAATACACAAATTCACCTAAAATGCAAAAATCACTTCAGTGCTTTAAGGTAAATAGATCCAATTTAATGAAGCATACTTTGATTTGTAAGCATTTATAACTCTTATTGAATGTTCATAAAAATTTGCATCTTCCTTTAAATCTTCTAAGATATTTGAAAGATGAATCTTCTTCTCAAACTTTAATACCTTTTAGCTTCCCCTTCTTGTCTGTGAATTTGAAGTGTATGATTCCTTATTTTCCTATTTTTCCATCTACAAATCATATTAAACCAATTTAGCTTAAATATTTTCAAATTTAAGCTCAAAATGTGTAGGCGCTATAAAACTGTGTATAGGGGTTACAAAAACTTGCAAAAGCGCTACAAAAACTTGCATAGGAGATACAAAAACTTGCAAAAGCACTACAAAAACTTGCACAGGCACTAAAATAACTTGCACAAGCACTATAAGATAGTTAATAGGAGCTGAAAATTAAGAAGAAGCACATAAACAAAATGCAAATGTCAATTTCTTATGTAAAATCACTGAAAGAAGTTGCAGAGGAGCTGTAAAGTTATATAGAAGCGCTGCAACAAGTTGTGTAAGTGCTAAAATAAGTGTTAGAAGTGTCACAATTCAATGCAGGAGCACTGAAAGACCACAATATGAAAATTATAAAGTTCTTATGTATAGGTGTTGCAAGATAGTTCATATGTGCTAAAAGACAATGCAGAAGTGTTGAAATAAGTTGGAGAGGAGCTGAAAGAAGTTGTAAAGGCATTATCCTGATGAATCCAAACCTGCAAATGTCAAATCTGCAACCAAAACTCACTCAAAATCAATGAAAAATATTAGTATGAGGCTCTAGCCCCATTGTGGGTGTCATTTGTAGTATAAGAAATACCTTCATGGGATTAGTTCAATAAATTCAACTCAAAAACATGAAAGATGTAAGCTAATTAGAAATTTGAATTGAAAAAATTAATAAACATCCTATGGTTCTCTAATTAGAGGGACAATATGAATGCGCTCATCCACAAATGAGAAATACTAAAGTGACAACCTCTAAAATGAGAGTGAAAATGATGTGCAATTATGCTAAATGATGAATTGAATCCTAATTATGCTATTGAAAATTTAAATTACTTCTAAAAAATGGATGAAAATTTGACTATAATGATGATGCAAATGATAGTGGATGTAAAGTGGTGGTTTTTATTCAGAAATGTATTATATTTATAGGATTTCCCTAAGGGTAGGGGTAGAGTTATTTAACCATGATTAAATGAGATAGGTTGAGTTATGTTTCAAATAGGGGGACAAGATGACAAAATGAGTGGTGAGGATAGAAAAGGCTAAATGAGTGGCTAAGATAGCTAAGTCTTGCAATGATCTATGTGATCAAGCAACATACAAGCACCATTATAGACATCACGATCTCAATATCAGTTTATTGAGGTATATGCATTTACAAAGTAGATATAATATTTACTTGACATTTACATCTTTTCCTTTCATGCAATTTCATTTATATTTCACTTTTGATTCCTCAACTGGTGTTTTCCTAAGGCAACCCCTTTTAACCTCAACATTTCCCCATTTATTTGTGCAAGTATAGGTAGCATTCACATCATTTTAGATCTAGAAAGTAAAGAACCTGATAAATAGTTTGCAAGTGAGTTCAATCAAAAGCATTAGGTATAGGATTCCTTACCCTCTACCCAAGTACATGATGCCCCATTAAACCTATACCCTACAAAAAAACATCAAATTGAAGTTACGGTTTAATTGTGTTCTCTAGTTTATGTTTCTATTGTTTGTACAGATATGTTTGTTTATTCTTAGTTTTTATTTCTTATAATTTGTCATTTTCACCTATTTAGTCTTCTATCTTGCATTACTCAATCATTTTCTTCTAAACCAATTCATTCTAATTAATCACAATGAAGGATCATTGCACTTTCCTAGCACTTAAGTCTTACTTGGACCTATTTGGCCATCTTCCTTTCTATTGTACAATGGTAAATAGGACCAACCATATTTCTCCCCCTTCTCTTTTCTCATTGTACAATAGGTCGTACTTATTGGAGCTTCTTGCATTTCATTTTATTAGTTGATTAAATTCTTTTATTATTTAGTTGTCTTGATCCCCTAGCTCACTAGAGCACTATTTGAATTGAGGTGGTACAAGGGGTATTTCATCCCTTAAAATTTTAACGAGTCTTGAGGTTGGTGAATTTTCCCTTCTCCACATTTTAGAGAATCCCACCTAAAACAAGGTCCTCTATATCAAACCTTTCCATTTAAGTGATAGTCTCTTCGTTAATATGGCAATGATCACTCCTATCTTTCCACCTAGTTGGAGGATGTGTCACATAATATAACATTCACTTCTCTTGATGATTCCTACATTGGGGATCCCACTCCTCTTTATATCCCAAGTTTGGTCAACGGGGCCTCCATTAGAGTTGTAATTGTTGATCCCACATTCTAGGTAGACCTTATAACTAAAGAGGTTCTCTTTGGTAATGTGCTTAATTGTGCAAGGTGTGATCAATGTTTAGTCACCATCCAAACGCATGAAAGACTATCACTTCCTCCTTTGTGATTGACCACCTTCACAGTCCAAGTAAGAACCAAGGTGAACTTTTCAACCTTTGTTTTCATTCTAAAATCAAACCTCTTCAAAGTTAAGCTAGACATTCTAGCTTGGTTAGTCTCCATGGGACACATCCCTTTTGTTGTGCATAAATGGCTTAAATTTCCCCATAAGGGTGCCATATATACAATCTAGGACATTGTATATTGTTCCCAAGTATCCTTTGAGGGCTTTATCTTCAATCATTTATGGTCTACTCCAGTTGGGCCTCTGCCTCTCTCATAGTATACTTCATTTCTTTCATATCAGAAGGACAAGGCCTAGGAATTAACTTTGAATTTTATTGCATGCATCCCCTCACCTCAGACCACTCAACCTGTCAAGAAAGGTTCTCCTACAGCTCAAAATTATTTTACTTCTACCCCTTCTTTGTCTAGGTATCATGAAAATCATTTTCCTCAAGGGAATCCTCATTTTCTATCGTAGATTTCGTGACCTTTAGCAGTGTATTTAGTTCTTGCATCTACGCTGAACACAAAAAAAGGAAAGACAGACCCTTGTTTCCCAAGCCCAATAAGTGCCCACCTTTTCCCATCATGATATTTGTATACATACCTCACCCTATCATTTATGGAAAGGCTAAGAGGTCTCCTAATATGTCTCCTTCTCCTCTAGCACCTTCTCCTTAGCCTTTGAGGGCATCCTTATTTCCTCATATTGCCTACAAGGCACAAAGAGGAAGAGCGCCCATGACTGAACCAAAAATTCCTATATCAGTGACACCTCCTACAATAATAATGGGTCCCTCTTCTTTGTCGGTCATGACATCAAGGAATGCACCTATGGAGAAGGATTCCATTGGGACTTCATAGACCTCTCAACCCAATCCAAATCTACACCAGAACAAACTTGTGCATGAGTGTAAGTATCACTAGTGGGATAGAGATTTGGTGTGTGAGACTACCATGAAGGAAAAAAGTGAATTCTTAGTTCCTATGTCTATTATTCATGCTCTTCCTCCAACCTTTTTCCTAGCCACTCTTCCATTTCACATCCCACTAAACCAGAAGTGACTATCATTCCCTGTGCCAAGTGGGTCCAATTTTTAATCTCTCTAAAACAAGAGGCCCCACTTATCACTTCCTTAACAAATATCCCACCTTTCTCCACACTTGTGAACATGTTGCACACATAGTTAGTGTCTCATGCATTTATGTCAACCTATCCTACATCAACTATTTCCCCTGACCTCCATCCTATCTTTCTCAAGGTCTTGAGGCTAGCTACAATGTATTGGAGGGTCTCCTCTCTGTCCTTTAAACAAAATTTCTAGAAGTGCCTTATGCCTGAGTTTTTCCATTGCAATTCTACCCCAGTGGGTCCACTTTTGGTTTTAATTCTTATAGTAGGGGAAGCTTCAACTTCTCCTAAGTTTTTCATCGCCCCTTTTGAAAAGTTCATCAGGGTGCCTTCGTCATATTTTCCTCGAAATGGGCCACTTGCAAGCTATGAAGATTGTATTTTTGACTCTCTTGAGGAGATTGCAACATTGACTATGATCCTCATACATTCCCTCTCACTCACCTTAGTTGAGCTTTTGAATGAGGACATTAAAGTAGTCTCATCCTTAGCTTTGGTCATTTGTGGGGGATGCGTGGATGTTATAGTAGATATACCACTACAATCTTGATCTTCCTCCCCATATGATCAAGATTGGGAGGATGATAATTTTTTGGTGGACAATCTGTGAAAGTAGTTCTCGCTTATATATTTTTAGATTAGAGCATGCATGTTTGTGTTCCTCAATACTTTTCTATTAATGTTGTTCCCCTCTGAAGAACCCTTATACTCTTTTTATCACTCAAAAGTGCACCCTTATCAAGCTTTAAAACTTGATACTTTAGAGGAAAATGGGAACATCCCAAGGTTGTGGGTGACCTATAACTAGAATGAGCCTCTGGGAGAGGTCGACTCCTAATTGTTACTTTCACCTAAAACTAATGAAAATGAAAGAACTTAAAAATTTTAAAAGGTGATGCACCAAGATAACAAGGATAATATTTCTACCTAAACACAGTGAAACATCAAAAACTACCTACTGCAAGACACAACCTTGAAATAACATTCCTTGTATAATAGTGCTTCATAAGAAGGCCCGATCAATATGAAATTAGAAGGAATATCTCCAAAAATAACAAATGGAATGATTTGATACAACTCATAACATATACAAAAGATGTCGAAACTTATTACAGGTGTTGTAATGAGACATGAATTTAAGGAATCCAATGAAGAAAAATAAATATCAATCACTATAATGCACACTAAAAATAAGACTCAAGATAGATCCAAAAAGCAGTCTTTATTACGCTCCAAAGGCCAAAACAATCATATATCCCTGAAAGAGTTACAGGAAACATGCAAAATGATAAGGACTCACAATAAGTCACTACAACACTAGCTGCATAAAATCTGAACTCCTGAATGAGATATAGTAAAACATACACAATGTAAACGACTCAAAAAATAACTCGTTAGCAACGGTTTCTTCCAAAACTGAACCCCTTAACCAGTAAAAATGAGGGATTATATATTGTCCTCAAGTTTCCCCCAAAATTCCCATACAGAAAGGAGCTGAAATTCAAAAATGGGGTCGAATCCAAAAACATAGCCCCAAAAAGAAGAACAAGATCTTCCCAAAAGATCTCAGAGAAGTGGAAGATTCCTTTTTGATTTAGAACTTAGGATGATGAATCCATAAATTATCTACCTTCTCATGTATCTGCTCCAAGTGTCTTCGAACTCACCACCTTTCTTTTCTGCGTAAATAAATCACACGCAATTGACACCTATCTTGTCTTTATCATTTTGACCATTTACCTTGTTAGGAATAGTCCCAAGAGATAACTAGAAGGGGGGGTGAATCAGTTATCTACAAGATTCAATTATTTATCCAATTAATTACATAATAACATTAAGCATAAATACAATAAGATAACACGCATTGTAACACCACAATTGTGGTTACGGGGAAACCCAAAATAGGTAAAAAATCTTGATGGGAATTAGCACCCACAAATAATTGCACTAGTGTATAATGATCCATGTTAGAAGATCCTAAAACCCTGTTAGGAGTTGATCTCTACAATGCATTAAGTATAGTGACCTGGTCAAAGGTCAGACCCTGTTAGGAGTCTTTTACAAATAATCCTGTTAGAGGTGGGGACACACTGTCTGTGAGCACACTGCTCAAATATTGATGAAGGCTGCAACTTTCTGTACAACAGATATACACTATATCTGATATTTAACTATGAACTAGACCTGTTGTCTTAATCAGTTCCAGTGAATTGTATACACTCTCTAATTCTTCACATAGATCTTCAACTAATGAATGATATAGCTTTACTAACCCAATACATCAAACATTATGCTCTGCTTTTTACTCGCATACTCCACACATGATGATCAAAAAATGATCTGCAATAAGTATCTTCCTCCAAAGATATGATCAATTTAGCTTGTAGGAAACTCTTCAACAACTTCTTCATCGGCCAAACTAAGCATGCAACACAAATAGAATCGTGCAACTCAAGACGAGTAGATGCATCGCTTCACACAGTCAGCTCCACCAAATTAACTCAAACTTTACTCTCTAGATGAAATGTGTTAAGTGCTCTTAACCAAACGTTCTAAACTCATAACTAAACACAAATCCAAAAATGCATATCCAAACGATAGGCACAACAAAAGAACAATAAAAATATTGTCGGCTCTTAATAAACAATCTCCTAAAACTGTAACTGGAAAATAGATCATCATAACTCAACATCAATTGCACAACTGAATCTGCCTCTATGAACATAGCATAATGAATATGTCTACAACATAAAAATAAACATGCAAGGCTCCAACATATCCATACTGAGAATTACATTTAGGACACTGATGCATACTATATGTTGTCATCAATGACAAACATACAGTCAACTACTGGCCCAAAGGAAAATCTCCAACAATCTCCCCCTTTGACATTCATGGCAACATATGATATGAAAAACACCATCAATCCAAAAGCATTCTTTATTTTTACAATCTTCTCAATATCCTCTTCAAAATCCCCCCTTAACTATTGCATCTCCTTATACTACATTTGATTTTTCATGATTGTATACTCCCCCAGACTAAATACTCCCCCTTTGACATCAATGGAAAAGGGTGCCAAAAACAAATAAGCACAGGTACTACTACTGAGGTAGAGTATTCAACCATTCATCAATCACCAAGGACTGATGCACTTGCTGCAAATTATGATCAGACTTAGGAAAGGGAATTACTCCCAGGTTCTCCTTGAGATACTCAAAAGTATCTTTTGATAAAGGCTTTGTGAATATGTCTGCTAACTATTCCTTAGTGCTCACATAATCCAATTTTACTTCTTTATCTGCAACTTTCTCTCTTAGAAAATGATATTTTATTTCAATGTGTTTTGTCTTTGCATGCATCACAAGGTTCTTTGACATATTGATAGTGCTAGTGTTGTCATAATGAATAACAATAGGATAATCAATCTGAATTCCAAAGTATTTTATCATCTACTTAATCCAAACAATTGTAGAACAATTTAATGCTGCTACTACATACTCTTCTTCTACTGTTGACTGAGAAATACAATTTTGCTTCTTGCTTGTCCAAGTAACTAATATGTTTCCAAGAAATACTGCTCCTCCTAAGGTACTCTTTCTGTCATCAACACAACCTTCCCAATCTGCATCTATATACACATGAAGTTCTACATTCTCTGAGTTAGGATATCATAAACCATAGTTTATAGTGCCTTTTAAGTATCTGAATATTCTTTTTATTTCCATTAAGTGATTTTGTTTAGGTTCAGCTGCAAATCTTCCAACAATGCCAACTGCATTAGAAATATCTGGTCTAGATTGAGTAAGATATATGAGTTTTCCAATCATAGACTTGTATAGTGTCTTGTCAACTACTGTAGAATCATCATCTTTAGAAAGCTTGCTTCCTGTTATCATGGGGGTTCCTACTATCTTGCAATATCCCATCTTGAATTTCTTCAATATTTCTTTCACATACTTAGACTAATTAATAAATATACATTTGTCTATTGTACATTTAATCCCAAAAAGTATTTGATAGGTCCAATTATGCTAATTTCAAACTCGCTATGCATCTCTTGAGAAAATTCTGCACTAAGCTTATCATTACCACCAAAAATAATGTCATCAACAAAAATAGAAACAAGTAATAATCCTTCAGGTGTCTCTCTTATGAATAAGTTACAATCTCCTGCTCCTTTCTTGAATCCTATCTTCATCAAGTAACCATCTAGTCTTTCATACCATGCTCTAGGGGCTTGCTTAAGTCTATAGAGGGCTTTCTTCAATCTGCATACCATGTTAGGTTTGTCTGATAAACTAAATGCTTCAGGTTGTTCTATGTAGACTTCTTCCTTCAAGTCACCATTCAGGAATGTTGACTTGACATCCATTTGATATACTTTAAAGTTCTTGAATGTTGCATAAGCTAAGAAAAAATTTATAGCTTCCAGTCTGCTCACAGGGGAAAATGTATCAGAGTAATCAATACCTTCTCTCTGCGCATATCCTTTACATACCAGTCTTGCTTTGTTTCTTACCACTGTACCATCTTCCTTCATCTTGTTTCTGAATATCCACTTGGTTCCAATCACATTTTTGTCACAAGGTCTAGGGACCAATTCCCATGTGGCATTCTTAATTATCTGATCTAGCTCTTCTTTCAATTCTTTCTTCCAATCTGAATCATTACATGCATTTTCAACACTTAAAAGTTCAATTTGTGAAAGTAAACATACCTCTTCATCAACTGTTAAACCTTTTTCTCTAGATCTTGTCATAACTTTACTGCTCTAATCTCCAATGATATCTACTTTTGAATGGTATTTAGATGTGAATTTTGTAAATTTAGGTGTGACATTCTCATCTGTTATCTATAATTCCTCTTCACTTGGTTCAGGGTCATTGCATGATACATCAATGCAGTCAAACATTTCTTCAATGATTTTTTATTTGCTAATAGGTCTTGGTTCATCTTCAATCTTAGGCGCATAATCATAGTATCTCTCTTAAATCATAAACTTCTCATCAATCTTCACATGTGTACTTTCAATGATTTTCTTCAATCTCAAGTTAAAACATCTGTAAGATTTGCTTTTGGTAGAGTAACCAAAAAAAATACCTTCATCGCTTCTAGCATCAAACTGGCCAACTCCATCATCTCTCTTGATGTAACACTTGCTTCCAAAGATTCTAAATTATTTTACCATAGGTACATTCCCAAACCAAAGTTCATAGGGTGTCTTGTCTGTGCCTAGCCTTAATTGAATTTTGTTGATAGTATAGACTGCAGTATTGAGTGCTTCTCTCCAATAGGTGTGTGCAAATTTTCCTTCAATCATGATAGTGTGTGTTGTGTCAAGTATGATCCTATTTCTTCTTTCTGCAATTCCATTCTATTGAGGGGTTCTAGGTGCACTTAGCTGTCTTTTGATCCCATGTTCTTCACAATACTCATAAAATTTGTCAGATGTGAATTATCCTCCTCTATCTGATCTCGGACATTTTATCTTTAATCCAGACTCATTTTCAACTTTAGCTTTGAATATTTTGAAATTCTCAAATGCTTCAGATTTGTCTTTTAAGAACGTAACCCACATAATTTTGGAATAATCATCAACAAAAAAAATAAAGTACCTTTCTCCATAGTATGATCTTGTTTGAGTAGGTCCACATAAGTCTATATGCACTAGATCCAATTTTTTTTCTGTTGAGTTCTATTTTCTTCTGAATGATTTCCTTACATGCTTTCCCATCATACATTCCCTACACATAGTATCAATTGGTCTTGCAATACTGGGAAGGTCTCTTATTGCCTTTACATTTCTTATCTTTACTATATTGTCAAAATTGATATGACAATCTTTTGTGCCATAGCCAATTGTCATCTACTTTTGCAACAAAACAACTTGCTTCAGAATTGAGCTTAAAAACATTACCTTTAGTCTTTGAACCTGATGCAATAATAATTTCTTCTTTGTTATTAATGGCGCACTTGTTGTTTTTGAATTCCAACTGGTATTCTTTGTCAAGCAACTGTCCAACACTCAGTAGGTTATGATGTAAACCATCAACATACAAGACATCATCACTGTTGTTCTTTCCATCTAAAGTGATAGCTCCTCTATCTATGATAGGCTTAAGAGTGTTGTCTCTAAATCTAACCATACCACCTTTGTACTTATCTAGATGTACAAATCTATCTTTGTCTCCTGTCATGTGATGTGAACACTCGTTGTCAATGATCCAATCTGTTCTGATGTCTGCTTGGGAAATTAATGCCAACCCTTGTGCTTTCTTTTCATCTTCAATGTCCATTTCATCAAACATTTTTTCCATATCTTCAATTGCAATGAATCCAATTTCATCTTCTCCTGAATCTTCATCTGTCACTCCATCTTCAGCATAGTAGCATTCCTTTGTATATTTAGGCTTGAAATTTGTTTTGTACTTCTTGACTCTTGTAGGGCACTTGGATGAAAAATGACCAACCTTGTTGCATGAAAATCATTTGAATGGTAAATGTCCTTCATAATTTCCTTTTCTTTTTCTTTCTTTCTTAGAAATCATAGCAATGAATTCTTCTAGTTCTTTATCCTCATCTTCATTATCAAAATTACCAGAAGTGCTCAAAGATTTTTTACCATGGACTAAGGCTTTGAAGGTTGTTTCACTTTTAGGTTCTGTCTTCAATTTTGATATCTCAAATGCTGAAATTTTGTTGATCAAGGTCTCTCTCTTGAAGTCTTTTGAAAATTGCATAGTATCATCTAAGATGTTTATCTTGTTCTCATAATATTTTGTTAGTGTAGTCATCAATTTATCCATTATGTCTTCCTCTGAAATTTCTCCACCATTGTTTCTGATTCCTGCAACTGCTTCATTAATCCTTTGATTGTATGCTCTAATGTTTTCTTCAGGTAGCATCTCTAAATTGTTATATCTTTTCTTCCATGTATTTCTACTCGAATTCATTGCTTGGATATCTCCTTCAAACATGTCTTCTAGATACTTCCATATTGTATAGGCTCTATCTACTTTCTTAATTTCAGAAAACTCATTGTCAAATAATGCACTTATAAGGGATTCTTTGGTAATTGCATTTTGGGTCAATACTTCCTTTTGTTTAATAGTAGAATCTTCTTCTGCAAGGTCTTTTAAAGAAGGAACATTAACATTTTGAGTAGCTACTTCATAAATCTTAAAACCAACGCACTGCAAATGTGTTATCATTTTGTTCATCCAGTCAAGATAATTCTCTCCATCAAACTTAGGACTCTCTTTTCTAAAGTATGCCATCTGATCAACCTTAAGCTGTTAAAATTTCTCTCCAAGTCACTTGGCTCTGATACCAATTGTTAGGAATAGTCCCAAGAGATAACTGAGAGGGGGGTGAATCGGTTATCTACAAGATTCAATTCTTTATCCAATTAAGTACAGAATAACATTAAGCATAAACACAATAAGATAACACATATTTTAACACCACAATTTTGGTTACAGGGAAACCCAAAATAGGTAAAAACCTGGGTGGGAATTAGCACCCACAAATAACTGCACTAGTGTATAACGATCCCTGTTCGAATATCCTATAACCCTGTTAGGAGTTGATCATTACAGTGCATTAAGTACAGTGACCTGGTCAAAGGTCAGACCCTATTAGGATTCCTTTACAAATAACCTTGTTCGAGCTGAGAACACACTGTCCATGAGCACACTGCTCAAATGATGAAGGCTACAACCTTCTGCACAACAAATATACACTATTTCTTATATTGAATTGTGAATTAGACCTTCTTTCTTGATCAGTTCCAGTGAATTGTATACACTCTCTACTTCTTCACATAGATCTTCAACTGATGAATGATATAGCTTTACTGGACTAATACATCAAACATTCTTCTCTATTTTTTACTTGCATACTCCACACATGGTGATCACAAAATTATCTGCAATAAGTATCTTCCTCCAAATATATGATCAATTTGGCTTGTAGGAAACTCTTTAACAAATTTTTTGTTAGCCAAACTAAGCACGCAACACAAATAGAACCGTGCAACTCAAGATGAGTAGACGCGTCACTTCACACAGTCAGCTCCACCAAATTAACTCAAAATTCACTCTCTAGATGAAACATGTTAAGCGCTCTTAACCAAACATTCTAAACTCATAACTAAACATGAATCCAAACATGTGTATCCAAAAGATAGGTGTAATATCTCTAACAATAAAAATATTGTCGGCTCGTAATAAACAATCTCTTGAAACTGTAACTAGAAAATAGACCATCATAAATCAACATCAACTGCACAACTGAATCTACGTCTATGAACATAGCATAATGACTATGTCTACAATATAAAAATAAATGTGCAAGGCTCCAACATATCCATACTGAGAATTACATACATGACATTGCTGCATACTATATGTTGTTATCAATGACAAACATACAGTCAACTACTGGCCCAAAGGAAAATCTCTAACATACCTCAGTCATTCAATGGCTCCAAACTCATGGTAGTACCTTCCTTTCCCTTGAAAAAGTCATGGAAAAACCACCTCGACACATGGCGCCTAGTTGCTAGCTCTCCATCTTTTATTCTAACCACCAGTTGAACTTGCAAGTTGGTGACCACTAGAAACGTAGTTTCATCTTGTTTAATCATGATTTTGTCAGTCATTTCTTCTCACTACCTCAAACCCTCATGATCTAGAAACAACCCTCCATGTGGCACCCTCTCCATCGAGTAACAATAGCCATCGAATAAGACATAACTCCCAAGTCGAGGCCTTGATCAAGTTATTTTAAAAATAGATCGGCCATGGGGACCCACCCCTCTTAAGCCTACGATGAACCAGGATACGTGGAAACATCTCTCTAATTCTCCAACTGTCATGGTGATCACCTTGCAACCCTCACAAGCCCACGAAAATTCTCCATGTGGAAAGTTGTGACATCACCCATTATCGGGTAAATTTTATTCTCATATAGAAACCTTCTCAGCTTACCCAATGATAAAAGTTATTCAACATGACATCATCACTTGAGCCCTCTTTCTTTCAAATAACATTTGTATCATTTTACTCCAACTGATTTATCCTATGCAACCATTTACTCAATGTGGATCCCATGAATCAATGATGTCATCACTTGATCTTGAGTCTATCTTCTTTCGAACAACTTTTCTTTGCCATCGCTTGATTCTTCTTACTCGACAACCCACATTGCTCGATAATCATTGTTGCATCTTAATCTCCACGTGGTAGCTTTTCGCTAGCTCTTTAACTCAATATAAAGATTCCTTTTCATCCTGCGATCCCACGACAACATGACATGTGGCACTCAGTACCTATCCCTCTAACTACCATCACTTAACCGCTCATGACCTCGTGACTATAGTCATCGCTAGCTCTCCACTGTTATTTCTAATTTTCTTTAACCGTTGTGACCTAGCGACAACCGTCACTCGCTAGCTCATAGATTTTTCCACTAACCACTAGTTCACCTTGCGACCTGACAATAACCCACTATCTCAAGCTCTTTGTTTGATCTGCTAATTGTCCTTAACTATCATGACCCATTAAAATAGCTAGTCTCCATCTTGCGAGTATTATCCTTAACCATTTTTTAACCTTGCAACCTCGCGATTGACTGTTACTCGCGAGCTCTCAGCTTCAAACACTAACCGCCACAAACTGTCATGACCTAGCAAAAAACACTTGATGTCACTACCATAGGTCCCATTTGATTCCCACATCACTGACCACCTCATCATCTTCATCACCTCTCATGCTACGTGGCATGCACTAATTCACTGCCAATTTTCCATGTCACTGCCACATCACCTTGGGCCCACAAAATACACCTAGTTTTCCTCGAGTCATCCCTCACCAAACCGCCTACTGCACACATGAACTACCAAAAGGCCTGACTTCCTTAGGAAACTCACAATGAGTGGGAAGACACATATAAGCAATGAAAAAATACCAGCAAACTAAATGTGGAATAAATCCCTCTTTATGAAATTTTTCCTTGCTACTACTATTGTACTCGCGTGTGACTGCATTCTCTACTCAATCTCTTATTGAACCAAGAACACTGCATTACCTACACACGAATCATTCATAATAAAACAACAACTATCCTTTTCCTCATTTTTCCTCTGCATTTCTTTGCTGCCATTGACATGTTAGGCTCAAACCCTCTTGGGAGCCACATTTATGTCCACATGCCAGTAAGAGGTTACAGTGACCTTTGATTTTCTTGAAAGCATGATGGCTCTACCAAATATAGCTTGAGTGAAAATTTTGGTAACAAATCTATTGGTACCTAGAAACAAAGGGTTTTCTATTGTACACCTTCTTCTATTTATCATCTTATTCTTCTATTTATTGTACATTGATTTTAGACATTTGGACACAATGCAAAGTGTTGGGGCATTTAGGCTTCTCTTCCATGTTGATCCAAATTTTAATTTTGGTTTGTCTTCGTGTGCTCTTCTTTAAATTCCAACAAAGTTGGCCCTAATGAAATACCCTTGAGATATTTTATATCATATATCTTTGTCCCTCTTTTGGGTTTTGATGTCACCTCATCGGATTCCCATATCTTTTTTATGAAATTGTGGATATCATGTGTCACCTGTTGTCGGATGACCTTCCATGGAAGCATCTTAAATGCTAACATGTCATAATGTCTTTATCTCTCCTTATAATGTCTTGAGTTCCCGTGTGAGAAACATTATCCTAAGGGGGATTTTTAATATCTATTATATCCTATTGTCTAATTATTTATTATCTGATTATTTCTACATCATAGGTTTTTTGGAAAATTCAATATTTTTGATCTATTTGATTGCCTTTGTGGGGAAAAAGCTATTATCTTATCAAATCTCTCACCCTATCGTACGACTATATAGCATTCACTACTCGTACTAGCATGATCAAAGTCTCCCTATCACATGACTATCTAGAATTTTCTACTCATGTTGGTGCATGTATAAAGCCATGCTATCATGCAACTATCTATATTTTTATACTCACATCATCACACTATCAAAATTTCCCTATTATATGAATATATATCTTAACATGAATTTCTACCTATACCGGAATACAATTGATGGTCGTTATCTAACAGGTTGTCTTCATCATCTAGCATGCTCATTTATATCTTTAATGCTAGATGTGGCTCCCTAAGAATTCAAGGATTTCTCACTAGGGTAGCCCTATGCATAAAAATACCCTCAGGTAATTAAGGTATTTTTTCTTTAAATTAGTTCGCATTTTCCATTATGATATGCTCGCTAAAGTAGGGAAAATGTGTCATGCCCCGCAAGGGAACCGGGGAAGAGAACAGAGATTCTCTTTGAAAAAGAAAACCTAAGTAAAAATTCATGAAATTTTTTGAACTTTTAAAAGAGTTATGTGAGCAAAACTTAAACTTAGATTCCTTCCAGGGTTCCCTTCTAATTTAATGCACGATTCATTTAAATTCATTAAGTAAGCTAACAACAAGTTTTACTTCTCAAAGCAAACTACATCATATCATTATAAGATTCTTTATTAAGAAATACCTAAGTACTTTCATTTCAATTTTCCATTTAAAACCATCTATATTCCTAAGTACTCTTTATGAACAATATAACCTTTAAATCAAATGGAACCATCTAAATCATTTGATACATTGCAAATAATACATTTGTTCTTCGATAGCCTTTTTCACTTAATCAATAATAAGAAACAAACTACTATACTTTAAATGTTACCAAATCCTTTTTCTTTTCCAACATACATCTTATACATAAAGTTCATGCTTTTCCCTTTTCCTTTTTCCTAAGTCTACCCATTCCAAATCCATCATTTTGAAATATATTAATGATTACATTACATCCAACTCCTCAAGGGAGGTAACAATAATTTTACATCATGAAAGATAATCACAAGGCCTTCATTCTTCAAAAACTGGTACATAAGCAAGCATA
>MU226331.1:1305529-1324737 GCA_018584345.1 Thuja plicata | reverse complement strand
TAAGAGATCACATAATACATCCACACAAGGGACTGACTCGGGAACTCCCCACCTAAGGATAGAAGGATCAGAGGCGGAGTTTCTTCCTGTGGAACCTAGTGATATCTCCATAACAACAACAACGATCGAGGATTTTGAGGGATCGCTCAGACCTATGAAGCCAAGTGGAGACGATACCCGGTACCTGCAATCCTGCATCACCAAGAAGAGATAGGTATATATACATATGGATATTCATACAAATCAGATATATACAAACAGATGACCAGGATCGATACATCGTGTGGACCTCAACTAAGTGAGTAACTACGACTTCATCCTGAGCCATGAAAACACATCAAACACATATCCATGAAACATAAAACATCATGATAATGGTTAGATTCAAATCCTTTGGTTAGATCCATAAAACATATAAAAATAGATGGTTTTCTAATCTCATAAACATATAAATGATAACCATAAATGAGCATATCAATCATATCATCATCCACAAAATATAAATGTAAATGTATAGTTCTAACCATCATAATAAAATGTCCAAGTCAAAAGTCCAAGTATCACCATAGGAGAGGGTATTACAAAATGTAATGCCATAAATTTGTATTCTTGTATAATTTATCATTATGTGATGCCCCTACTTTAGCATAAATACAAAATTTCACACAAACCTTCATTCTACCTTTTCATCATTCATTAAGATTCTTGGCAATGTGGCCTAGTCAGCATAGGATGTGTGCACATTGCGAAGATGTCCAAATTTGCACACATTTGTCCCGAACATCTGCAGACATGCAGTGAACTATTGAAGCATTACAACTACCACCCTTGAAATGTAATGTCTCTTACCATTTCCCACCAATGCCAAATTATTCAACCCAATTACATAAAAACTCCATTTTTTAGCTTCATTTGATCTTATTTATACTTGCTTCACTCCATCATTACACTTGGACTGTGATTTCAAGGCTTCTTCAAAACATTCTTATTGTATTAGGACAACTCATGCAGGTTTTTGCATTATTCATAGTGCATTGGCTTCATTCATCACCATCATCAACTTGTTTTCATCCTATTGATCTCTATCTTCGTTGTCTTGGAAGAGAGTTTCTAATTATCTCATTTCATATTTCATTGAGCATATCATAGTATTTATTATTGTTATCTTGTTATTTTAGTATCTATATAGTATTTTCATCATATTTTCTATTATCTATCACTTATCATCTATCATCTATCTAGTTGTTTGTGGAGGTGGAAACATCAAAATGGGGGTTTAACTGTGGAAAGCTCCTATACAACCCACAACCATTTGTCCCTATTTCCTTGTGTTTATATTCTATACAAATGAGTGGAGCTATTCTCAAATCTATCCAATATTATTTGGTTTTAATTGCTTCTATCACCCTTTGTTACTTTTTTTTTGTAACTTACATAACTTAATTATATTTCCATACTTTCTATTATTAGCATACTTTATTTCTTGTATCTTAGTTTTTAGGATTCCACCTTGATTCTTGTGCCCTATCCATACTGGATGAATGCACATTGCAGTAACGTCCTACACTCACACTGTCATCCTCAACTCACACTAGTGTCTAAGGTAGTGAGCTCACCAATATTAGTGTTTAATCTCATTAGCTTACATTTATTTTATTTTATAATCAAAATATTTTTTGTTGTTATCAACTAGTAGTTATTTTAACTTCTTGCATTTCCTTGCCTTAGTTGATCAAATTATTTTATTATTTATTAGTTTTGATCCCCTAGCTCACTAGATCACAAGTATAAGTGAGGTGGCACAGTGGGTAGTTCATCCCTTAATACTTTAACCAATCTTGAGGTTGGTGAATTTTCCCTTCTCCACATTTTGGTGAACCTTGCATGAAACAAGGTACTTTATATCAAAACTCCCCCTTTAATTGATAGTCCCTTCATTAATGTGGTGGTGAGCACTCCTACCTTTCCACCTAACCATAGGGTGTGTGACATGAATATAACATTCACCCCTCTCAATGTGTCATATAGTGTGGAGCCCTATCCTCTTTATATATTGGCATTGATCAACAAGGCCTCCATTAGAGTCATTATGGTTGACCCCACATGTCGAGTGGACTTTGTAATTGAAGAGGTTCTCTTCATTAATTGGCTTAATCATTCAAGGTATGATGAGTGTTATGCCACTATCCAAATGCATGATAAAATATCACTTCCCCCTTTGGGTTTGACCACCTCGATGATCAAGGTATGACCCAAGGTGATCTTTTCAACCTTTATTGTCATTTCAAAATCATACCCCTTTATAGTGAAGGAATTCATTTCCTGGCTAGTCTCCATGGGATTTATCCCTTCTTTTGTGCATATATTTCTTAATTTTCCCCCATGAGGGTACCATAGACACCATTCAAGACATTGGTTATTGTCCTCTAGTATCCCATCGAGGATTTCTCTTGTATCATTTTTTGCCTACTCTAGTAGGGCCCCTACATCCTAAACATGATGTTTTATTTCTTGCATACTTGAATTAAAATGTTAGGGAATTAAATTTCAAACGTGTAGCACCCATCCCCTTTCCTTAGGCAACTCAACCTATCCAACCATGCTCTCCTACAAGTGAGCGCACTTTTCTTTATATACCTTCTCCATCGACGGTTTAGGGTAAGTGTGTGCCTCAAGGGAAGCCTCTTCACCTATTGTGGACTTCATAACCTCTATTGGTGTCTTTATTTCCCTATATACACCCAACATAGACAAAGGAAAGGCACCCTTATTGCCTAAGCCCAAGGTATACACACAATTTCCCATCTTGATCCTTGTATACCTGCCTCACCTTACCATTTATGGAGAGGGTAAGAGGTTTCCTTCTCCTCTAGCACCTACTCCATAGGCTTTGAGGGAATCATCTATTCCTCTTTCCACCCACAACGTGAAAAGAGGAAGAGCACCTAGGAATGAATTGGAACTGGCTCTATTATTTTTTTATGGAAAACATAACACTGACAATTTTTACTATGTGAAGGCCTAAATCATAATCCCTTGAGTGGTGGATAGATGTGTGAGAATGGATATAATCATGTATTTCAAGAAGGTGGTTGTGAGATAAGGAAGAACTATGAAACTATAATTGTTATTGGAAAGAAAACCAGAGGAAACATGTATTAGTTGAAGATGATGAGCGGATACTATTTGATGTCTCAGATCAATGAGAGTTTTTTGTGGCACCAAAGGATGCTTCATATCAACTTTGACAATATGACAAGGATCATTTTTTTGCATCTAATGAGAGATTTTTTGAAGCTTTCAATACCTGCCAATAGTATTTGCAAAGAATTTTTAATCAAAAAATAGACAAGGAGAAATTTCAATGAAAAAGAATAGTTTACTACCAAAATATTAGATTTAGTGCAAACTAACCTATGCAGACCTACCAGAATCAAAAGTCTACAAGGAGAAAGGTATTTCATGTTTTTAATTAATGATTATTCTAGAGAAAATTCTGAAGCAGTAGAGAAGTTCAATATATTCAAAGCTATGGTTGAGAATGAAGTAGATAGAAGAATAAAATGTTTGCGATATTAGAGAAAAATTTACTTCAAATGAATTCAACACTTACTGTGAGAACCATGGAACCAGGAGAAAGAACAAGAAGAAAAGATCAATACAGAAATATTCAAGAAACATGATCAAGGAAGAAAATGAGGCATGGAAGAACCTTGGAAAGACTATAATATACACACTGAATAGAGTTTAGATCAGGAAGAGTCTTGGAAAGACATCATATGAGGTATGGTATGGAAGAACCCCTTATGTTAAACATTTCAAAAAAAATGGAAGCAAAAGTTACATTAGAAGAGATGAAGAGAATCTAGGGAAGTTTGATACTACAACATATGAAGGAATATTTCTTGGATATTCTACAAAGGGAAAATCTTACAAATGCTATAACAAAAGTTTAAGAAGAATAGTTGAGAGTGCAAATGTAAAGATTGATGAAGACATTCCAAAGAATACAAAAATCAAATTCGAATTATATGAATCATGTGAATCTACTAGTAAATAAGAAGAATAAAAGACTACATAAAATAAAGAACAAAATGATGAGGAATTTTCTCTGACAACTACTTCTAAGACTCCCAGATATGTACAGAGGAACCATTCAAAAAATCAAATAATTGGAGATAAGAGTAGAGGAGTAATGACAAGAAGTAAAGCTTCTGAACAATAATTCAACTTATGTTTGATCTCAAAAGTTGAACCAAAGACTATGAAAGAGGCTTGTAGTGATCAAAACTGGATGAAGGCTATGAAGGAAGAGATGGATCAGGTTGAGAAGAATCAGACATGGGAATTAGTCTCGAGATTGTTAGAAAAAAATGTAATTGGAACAAAATGGGTATTCCAGAACAAACTAGATGAAGATAGTAACATAGTGAGGAACAAAACAATATTGGTATGCAATGGATACACACAAGTTGAAGGTATTGATTTTGAGGATACTTATGCTTCTGTGGAAAGAATGGAAGATATCATGATGTTTTTGAATTTTGTGGTACATAAGGACTTCAAAGTATATCAAATGGATGTAAAATTTGCATTCCTGAATGGAGAACTAAAGGAAGAAGTATACATAGAACAATCAGAAGGATTCAAGCTATCAGATGTTCCAAACATTGTCTACATATTGAAGAAGGCATTGTATGGACTAGAGAAAGCTCCTAGAGATTGGTATGCAAGGCTTGACAATTATCTGTTAAGGAAATGATTTCAAAAAGACATTGTTGGCAGTAATCTCTACTTTAAAGTTGAATCAAATGATAACTTAATTGTGATTGTCTATAATATAATATTTGGAGGCAATGATGATATGTGTAATAAATTTGTTGAGGAAATGAAAAACAGAATTGAAATGTCCATGATGAGGAAATGAATTTATTTTTGGGCTTACAAGTTAACCAGAGGAGTGATGAGATCTTTATTTCACAACCAAAGTATGTGAAGGAAATGTTGAAAAATTTTGGGGTGGAAAATGCTAAACCTGTGTGCATACCCATGGTTATTGGATGTAATTTGAGTAAGGATGGTGAATCACCTAAGGCTGATGAAAGAAAGTATAGTTCAATGATTGACGCAATGGTATATATAACTGCTACCAGGCAAGATATTATGCATGTTGTTTGTCTTGTTGCTATATTTTAGTAAGACCCTAGAGAATTTGACATTGTTGTAAAGAGAATTTTTAGATAATTGAAAGGAATAAAAAATTTGAACTATGGTACCCTAGTAAACCACATTTTAACTTGATGACTTATACAGATGTTGATTGGGATAGATGTATTGATGACAGAAAGAGTACTAGTGGGGGTGTTGTCTTTCTTGGACCTAGATTGGTTGCTTGGTCAAGTAAGAAACATGATTATGTGTCTTTTCATGTTGTTGAAGCTGAATAAATTATTGTTGTTTCATGTTGCACTCAGATATTGTGGATGAAACAAATAGTGAAGGATATTGGAATAATGTTTGATGAACCTATTTCTATTTTTTGTGATAATACCAGTGCTATAAATATTTCAAAGAACTTGGTACTACACTCAAGGACAAAACCCATTTCAATATGTTATCACTTCTTGAGAGAAAACGTTTTGGAGAATTAAGTGAAGCTTGACTACATGCCTACAAAGGAACAAATTGTTGACAACTTTACCAAGGCATTACCTAAGGATATTTTTTAGTATCTCAGAGACAAATTTGGGGTGATTTCCCCTCCTTATCAGAATTAATTGCATATGAATGTGTATTATTCCAATGAGCTTTTTGCATATCTTCTATCTAGACTAATGATAGTGGCTACCTCTTAGGCGGAGCTATGTACTATTGTGAGCTTATTTTTATATCTCAAGAGGATCTAAGAAGAATGAGTAGATTGTTTGCATCTTTAGATTTTCCATTGATGTCAAAGGGGGAGAGTTTTTGGATACTTTTTGGAGGATTCTTGGTTGTAGAGTTGTGTTTTTGGTTTTTTTATTCGTGTGTTTCCATCAATAACAAAGGGGGATATTTTTGCAGAATTGAGCATAATGATTGATTGAGGAATTAGTGTGGATGTGTTGATATGGTTATCATTGATGTCAACTTAATGGTGTTGTCATCTATGACTATTTTATATAATCTGTGTTGAGTATATTGTTCCATATACTCTGTATGTTGAGAATATATTGATGAGATTTTGGCATGATATTGAACACTCTTTGGAGATATCTATTTCAATTTTTTGAGGTTCATAATGAAGTACAATGGATTTGGTGGTTATCTGTGTTTAGTTGTAACTGACTGTGGTTTTTGTGTGAAATGCATGCTTCACATTTCTCCACGTGATTATTTCTAATGTGAACTTATGGAAATGATATATTAATGTCCTTACCTCATTCATGGTAGTTGTCATGATATTTTTTGTTTCTGATATTTGGTTTCAAAATTCAATGGTGTTCCTACTCTAGGTTTGGAAGACCTCGGGTGTTTACACTTCATTATTTTGGTCTTGGTTAATGCAATATGGAATTTAATGTGTTTGATGATATTTTTGGTCCTAGACATAATTTATTGTGGTCCACTTCTCATTCCTCCCCACCATGGGAATGTTTAGTGTCGACCTATTTCAAATTATATTTGGCTAGTTGCTTGGTCGATTGTGGGAGAATTTGCAAGTTATAGCTTGATATAAATAAAGGACAAATCATTCTAGATCGTATGCGGTTGATACAGTGGAGAGTGGCATTTGTATACTTGTGCAGACTTGTGTAAAAAAGCGTACTTATGCGAAGAGGACATGAAAGAGGATTTGTCTCCCTGATTGGTTGAGTTATTGGGAAGAGTATTTATGAACAATGTGGACATTCATGTGTTATCTATTAGTGCAGTGAAGACCATTTGTTTGAGTTGGTGATTCTTATCAGTGGTGG
The DNA here is from genome assembly GCA_018584345.1 of Thuja plicata. Lineage (NCBI taxonomy): Eukaryota > Viridiplantae > Streptophyta > Pinopsida > Cupressales > Cupressaceae > Thuja > Thuja plicata. Next base: position 1,317,781 of record MU226331.1, on the reverse strand, counting down.
ATTTATTCTATTTTATCTTTCTTCTCCGACAGTGATTTGTCTCTCTTTTGACCATGAGTCCTTTGGTAGTGAGCATTTATCTGTAAAAATCACTTTAATTGGTTTTCTTATATTTGAGAATAATCTTCTTCATGATTTTTCCCTTAACAGGGTTTTTCATGTAAATCTAGTGTTTTATGTGTTTCATGGTTGTTATGATTTCAAGTTTTTATCTTTCTACAATTAAGGATTAAAGTAAGTTTTGTGGAACTGATTAACAGTGTTATTAAGTTTAAAAGTTTGTGGACAACTCATTCACACCCCCCTCTCAATTGTCTTGCATATTCAAAACTTTTCATGTTCATACGTTTTAGTAATTCAAAGTTTAAAAATAATTTTATGAAGCTTTTGATTAAAAATATTTAAGGTTATTGTGGACAACAAATTCACCCCCTCTTAGTTATCTAGCACATTCAAAAATCTCAACCTCAAATCTAATTGAAAAGGATTGGACACAAGGTGGATCCAATTACTCCTTGATTGACTTGAAAATGAACTATTGAAAGATGTAAATCAAGTGATATATCTAGGGCCAAAGTTGTAAAATTGATAGCAATTAACATGCATGGGAAGTCTCTGATCAGATATGCATACATGGAGTACATATCTAGAAAGATGAAGAAAGGAACCCATGTCTAAAATCTAAGCTTGAAAGTATTGGTCAATGTTGTTTTTGAATGACCTTGACTTAGGAGTGTCAAATTCGGATAGAAATGTGTTTCCCAAATTAGGATGTTGCTCAAAACCTTCCCCCAAAATTATTGTCAAAAAAGTGTCAAACAATGTCGGTTTGAATCAACATTGATCCTACATTTTTGTCTCTACAAAAGTTAAAATTGTATGTCTCTACCTTCTCTTCCCAAATCCAAATTTGTGTCTTCATATCCTCTCACCTACACATGCAAAAGAGATAAAATTTGGTAGGGTTGACAAGGGTTTGCCTAGGTCAAACCCTAGGTTTGAAATCAATCTTTAATTAAATGGGGGAAATGAAAAGAGAGAATGTTGAATTAAAATCTAAAATGGAGGTGATATGCCAAGACTTTTCACAGATAATCTCAAAGCAGGTGATAATAAACCAAAGTTTGTCTACAGAGAACAGAATGTAAATACTATCTCAATATGTATGCATAGTATGTCACATTCCCTTCATTGTTGGGGGTGAGAATGAAATAACCAGATCTGAGACACAATTTATTGCTTTCATATCACTCTATGGGTGCATCCATAAAATCTACAGAGACAACATATACATTCAGTAGAATTCCTATTCATTCATTCATTCTTAATACTATCACAGACATGGAACAACCTTATATATTTGAGTATCTTTAATTGGAAGAGATCGTAACATGGTCCATGACTAAAGATAGTCTTATAAGAAAAGATGCAGAATCAAACAAGATATATGTTATTCGAATGGCATAAACTTCTACTATATTCAATATAAAATTAAAACCCAAAAGGCTTTGTGGGGCACAGACAATCTTTCAAATTAACACAAATTTCATAGAAATAAAGTCTGGAACAGATATCTAAAATAGGTTATGCAAAAAAAAAAAATATTTTATCTGGTAAAAATACAGTATTAGTTTTTGCATAATCCAACCCTTGGAAAAGAGCCAACTACCCCCTTTAAACAAAAACTCTAACAGGAAAATATTTGACAAATCATTGTGCATGCTTCAAAAGGCATGCTTCAAAAGGTGACCATAGAGAATCATTATGCCTTCAATCATTGGAAATAAATTATCATCAGGTGCATTGGAAAAATTGGAAACAAATCCATCAAACACACGTCCAATAACCAACTGCACACCCTTTTTCATTATATTTGTTAAACGGACGAGAATGACCTTTACCTCAAATGTCATAGGAGACACATATCGCAACAGGACACATTCTCACGAGAGTTTTCCTTCTCTTTTCTTCAAAACTTTCACGGACACAACATGTGTCTCATGAAAGGAAATCTTGCATACGACAAGATAAAACACCATTACTTCATAAGTGCTTGATCATGGATACCATCTTGAATGGTTGAAGTTTTCACTTTTCTATTCCTTTAATGCCTTAATAATGTTTGATTGCTTACTCAATGATGTGAGGTCTTGATAATGGATGTCTTTCTTGAATTGTCATAATTGATTTTTTATGTCTGAAAATGAATGGGTAAGGCTTTCTTTTATACCTCTCCTCATGAATCAAATGTAAATATTTTAAGCAAGCCAATATGAAGGAATTCTCACCTACATGTTCCAACCATTGGAGGGTTTGAAATTGGACCCCTTTAAGGTAGCAAGTCCCCTTTAAGCAAGTCAATGCTACCCAAAAATATCATTGACTAGGACAAGTGCGTCTTGGGGCACCATTATCTAGCCAATCAAGGTTGAACAAAGGACCAACGATCTAGACATAGATGAAATTGTAATTTTGAAGCCAATACAAGTAGAATCAAACATGATCAAAGCACAGAAAGCCTAAACACTAAAATGAGGCCTAAGTAAGCATGCAATTGTATATGGATATACTTTACGACAATATATTTAGCCCCCACTTTACTGGGACTATCAACCTACATCCGGCTACAAGTGTGGTTGTTGCTGCACCAAAATATTGACGTGTCAATGCCTAATACAACCACTAGACTTATAGAATCCACATGAGGTGGTTAGTCCCTTGTCATGAATCTTGAGGGGAGTGCTGACCATTTTTCCAATACATCCATACTCTTGGTAAACTACAAAGTAACATTGAAAAACTTTCATCAAGATATTAAAGAGGCAAGAAACACCAAGCCCCCAAGAACTTAGGATCTTATCAATATAATATCAAGATAAAGGAGAAGCACATAAAGAGAAGATAGTGTGTGAATATGCTATCCTAGTAAGGTTATGCTTACAAAGAGAATCAGTGCAAAGAGAATTGGTGCATAAAATTACAAAGCAAAAGACAGTTTGCAAAGTAACCCTAAAAAAATGACCGCAAAAACGAGTGTTTCAACATGCACTAAACATGTTGTGGTGTTTGTAAAAAATGTAACAAAGAGCAAAGTGTATGTCACCGTGTTAAAGTGATCGCATATGTCTAATTGGGAGACATTTCTTTAAGGTAGCATATTGCCACAATGATATGCCCCAAGCAAGGACAAACCAAGGGCAATGTAATATGAGATAAAAAAGAGAGCACAAAAGGAATGACTAACTAGGGGAAAGATGCACAGTTGATAAATCATGTATATCAAGATTGATTGCAGTGAGCTGACCTCATCTCCCAAAGGTAGTGAAACTACGAACATAGTGGAAGAACACATAATATGAACAACAAAGATCTTTTTGGGTCAACGTGGTAAGGATCAAAAAGAGAGAGATCTCAATGCTTTGCATCCTCCCCAAGGAGACAACACAAAAGCACATTTATGGCAAGCATGTTACAGAGTAACTTCAAATGTGAAAATTTGTTAATAATCTGTATATTTAGAATGTTCATGACTATACTTCACCAAAACCCCAGAAATCGTCAATATGAACAACATTCTTAATTTGATTAATTAATAGAAATCCACCAACAATACAACAAAGATTTGCAGCGTTATGTGTATGTCAATTCATTAGGCATAATTAGAAAATAATTTATCAACAACAATTACCAAATATGGGTGCCTAATCATACAATAATAGTGTCAAAACAAAAATTAGCTAATATAATTAAAAATTGTTCACTATCTAGAAACTGTGATTTCTTTTCTTTTGTCTTGCATAATTTGAATCCGGAAAAAAACCCTTCTAACTAAAGATTCAATTTTTAATTATTTATACATTCCCTATCAAGATGCACCATGTATTAAGCATTTTAAAAAGTATCTTAAACATTAATAATCACAACATATAGAGAGATCCTAATGAATATCATGTAATGCCTATTGATAACTTCACAAAAATACAACAAAACCCTAAACCTATAAAGGGTTTTATAACATAAGAAATAGGCACATGAATGATGGTTTTGTCTCTGTAGTCACATTCAGAAGGAAGATGACCCACTAGGCTCAAGGAGGCCCAAGCGCTAAACAGGTCCAATGATTCTTCACTTATGTAGGGGATGATGGATATGGGAAAATGGAAAATAGAGTGATGGATGCAAGATCTAGGGAAAAACAACCAAGAAAGTTGACATTTTCCATACATGGACTAACAAAGATTTGACAAATGAATTCTACTATTAGAAATGGAACCTGGAGAAGAAACTAATTTGTAATTTTAATTTGGAACAAATTAGGAGGGACCAAGTCTACTTAGGTGACTTGGTCTAGCACCAAGTTATAACATGTGACTCTATCCTAGTGTTTTGCTCATTTTCAGTCTCAAATTGTAGCTAAGGTCTTACACTGTCCAGATCTGGTCATGGTATTGGTATCACTTGTTCCTACACATTGAAAAGAGAGAAATTGTTTTGTAGAGAGGGGCTTGCCTTAGTCAAACCCTGGTTGAGGAATACACCTTGAAATTGAAATGAAATATGCTTGAAAGGAAAGTGTTTTGATATAAAGTAGAAGCTAGATCTCGAACATATAGTATCTCATACCTTGATAGTGCAATGCCTCTTTGAATGTGATCACAAGTATTTATGCAACATCTTGACTCGACACAAAAATCCAAAAGGAAATCATGAAAGACGTGTCTTGCACAATGAATGTTGTATTTTTTCACAATGCTTGATGGAGCGAAGAAGAATGACTTGGATACTTGAGGACTTGAATGTTTGGATGCTTGAAATTCTTGTGAATGAATGATTGTTCCTTGATCTTCTTCCTTGATGGTGGTCTCCTCTACTTGGCCTTCAATGAGAGAGAAGTTTCCTTTGATGGAGAAGATTGACTTGGAAATGCCTTGGATGCTTGAAAACTGCCTTAGAATGTTAGAGATGCAAAATTGTAAGAGAGAGTTTGAACACCTATGATATCCTCCTCAAATGTGAAGAGGTAAATTGCTTACATACCTCTCTCAAGCATTTTCGAGACTCAAAACTTGAAGGGGGCTAGCAGGAATTCGTATTTCGGGGCCAAGTCAATTTTGGTGACTTGGTTCAGGACCAAGTCAACTTTGGTGACTTGGTTCAGGACCAATTCAACATTGGTGACTTGGTCCCACCAAAAAGACTCAAAATTTGGTACATAGGTCCCAAATGGAGCGGGGATGCTAGAATGATAAGTGCAATTCAAGCTAGAATGCCAAAAATTAATGTGGGAGCCCATACATGCTAAAATGGGGTCAGGCTAAATGGGAATTACATAGTGATGCAATTCTAGGATGGTACACTTAGCTCCCACTTTAGCAAGAGTGAATCCACCTCAGGGTCATGGTAAAGTAGAGAGAGAGAGAGAGAGAGAGAGAGAGAGAGAGAGATCACTAAGATCGAGGGAACAAGCCCCCAAACCAAGGATCTCAACTTGTACAATCACGTGCAAGGGCACACAAAACAAAGACTAAAGACTAAAGCATACTAAGGTTCCAAGTCAACTAGTTGAAGAGACATCGGTAAAGAAAATGTCTCGACTATTAATATCATGCTCAGAAAGTTATTAAAAAATCACAAGTGGTCACATGGAAAGAGTGAGCACGCATCAAAGACAAAACCAAACTCCACAATCCAATCAACTAGAAAAATGTGTAATGTTATGGAATCGTGTTGAAGAGAGAATGGCATAGGCTATCCATTTGTGTTATGTTAGGTAATTCGTGAAAGAGAGGAGGAAGAGTCAAGAGAGAGTCAATGGTCTAACAAGCTAGTCAACTCATAAAATTCTATGCAAATGATAGGTCAAATGGTCTAGCAATTTGTGTTATGCTAGTCAACCCATCAAGTTTGTGCAAAGGAAGGGTCAAATGGTCTAGTAATCTGCATTATGCTAGTCAACCCATAAAGTTTGGGCAAAGAAAGGGTCATATGGTCTAGAAATTTGTGTTATGCTAGTCAACCCATCCTAAAAATAGGAGAAAAGGGTGAGTCATTTGGCCCTAGCATATTATGTTATGCTATTAGACTCAAAGTTTTGAATTATGATAAGTAAAAATATTTGAAACAAGGAGGCCCTATATGCCCCCCCTTAAGATGGAAAAAATGGGACTATTTTGGCATCTTAAGGAAAAGAAGAACAAAGATATATCTTATAAACAACTATGTACCATCCAAGCCAAAAAGGACATGGCTCTTGTGAGGCGAGGAGATATAGTTGTACAGAGATATCATGCAACAAGTCTAAAGGGATTCTTGATGAAGGATGACACACTTTCAGGCCCCCAAATAAGGGATTTGTTTATTTGGACACACAGTTGAAAACAAAGAAGTGGTTATGATCAAGGATACGTGTCTCTTGCATAAGAGGGAATCCCTAATCAAAACAAACAAACTCCCTATAAGAAAGGATGGCAGATGATAAACCAATACCACTTATCCAAGGGAAAAAATCGATCCTTAGAAAGGATGAGAGATTGAAATATTGCCCTTTTCCCCCTAGTGGGGAGACAAAGATAAGGATGAAGAGAACTATTATGTTGCTCACAAAGTACGATTTCACCTAGAATTGTACCACCATGAATAACAATGAGCCCCCAAGGGATAGGCTAACAATGTCTCATAGTGTGGAGCAACATAAAAGGAACTTAAATATTATTTAAAATAGTCATAATTGAAATACAACTCGTTGTTAAATGTTACATGAATGATATCATAATCAATGAGTTTCTGAATTTTGTCATGCAAAGCTTGACATTCATTAGTAGAGTGGTCATGATATTGATGATACTTGCAAAAAGGAAGATTCACAACATTTTTTCTATGTTTCTTCTTTTGTTTGGATCGACTAATCAACTTAGCACGAAGAAGATTGGAAAAATTGCTAACTTGGTTAAAGTAAAGCATAGAAGATATAGGAGTATTAGATAATATAGGCTTCTCATGATTCTCGATGCTTTGCTTCACACAACTTTCAAGATTATGGATTGAAATGTTAGGAGAGGATTGAACAAATGACACACTAGGCCCTTTAAAGGGTCTCATGTTAAACTTGACATTCATTAGTAGAGTGGTCATGATATCATAATCAATGAGTTTCTGGATTTTGTCATGCAAAGCTTGACATTCATTAGTAGAGTGGTCATGATATTGATGATACTTGCAAAAAGGAAGATTCACAACATTTTTTCTATGTTTCTTCTTTCGTTTGGGTCGAATAATCAACTTAGCACGAAGAAGATTGGAAAAATTGCTAACTTGGTTAAAGTAAAGCATAGAAGATATAGGAGTGTTAGATAATATATGCTTCTCATGATTCTCGATGCTTTGTTTCACACAACTTTCAAGATTATGGATTGAAATGTTAGGAGAGTTGAACAAATGACACACTAGGCCCTTTAAAGGGTCTCATGTTAAACTTAGGAATGTTGTATTCTCCCACAAAAGATGGTGTAAAGTCTAATTACCCCCAATCATCTTCTAAGAGTTTCTCTTGAGGGCTAGGAAATGGTGTATCAACTTGTATTGGTGAAGGAATAAAAGAATGTTCCATTTGTAAGCAATTTTGAATTTTGTCATCGACTTCAAGGGTATATATCATATTGTCATGGATGAATCTTAATTTGTGATAAAGAGTTGAAGGGACAGCTTGCATAGCATGAAGCCAAAGTCTTCCTAGGAGAAGGTTGTGTGTGAGAGTATTGAGCATGACATGGATAGGTCTTGGTAAAATAATAGGACTTGCTTTAATAGGAAAGGTGATTGTACCTATTTACTCTTTAGGAACATCGTTGAAACTACAAACAGGGATATAATCATGTTGAATTAAATAAGTATCCACGTTTATTTTATGTAATAAATCCATGCTACAAATATTAAGGCCATATCCATTATCAATCAATGTTCTTGGAATAGCATTACCATAATAATAACCGCAATTATAAGAGGATCACATTAATTTTGAACTTCCTTAGAAGGTAACTCATCTTCAGAGAATAAAATCTTAGCTTGAGTATCGGTTGTATGCATATACTCCAATAGAGAAGTCAAGTCATTAGGTCTAACAGGAGGTGGGACATTCATATTTCTTAAGGCTTCTTGTAACATGTCATGATATTTGGAGGAAGTTTGAATTAGCCCCCAAATAGATATCTTGGCAAGAGTAGCACGGAGTTGTTCGACTAAATCATATTCCTTTCCAAGATTTTGAGGAAGGCAGGGTGTAGAAGGAAGGGGTACCACAATCACTAGTTTTTTTTTAAGGTGAGGGGTATCTTGACAAAGATGGACAACAATCTTAGGCTTCTCACTACCCAAAACATGGACAGCATTAACTTGATTAGTTTCTTGGTTGTTCAAGGTGTTAACCATAGAAGGGAGAGCATCAAGGAAACTGGTAATGATATTATGCTCTTCTTCCAAGGTATCCTTATGAGTAGGACAAGCTTTAGAAGGGGGTTATGGGGTTAAGGATTTCCATCAATGCTTCATCTCTAAAAGAGATGTCATTTATTGAAGGTAAAGTGAGAATAAGAAAGGTGTTTATAATATCCTCCTCTTGCTCCAAAATATCCTCATAAGGGGGTACATCTTAGGAGAAGGATCAACATCACTCATTAATGCTTCATTTGTAGAGGGAAGGTCACTAAAAGGAGTAAAAGAAATGTCAATCATACTAGTCTCCTTTACCACAAGATCATCCTCTTTCATTAAGCTTCATTCATTGGGGAGAGAATAATGAACATCCTTGTCCAATGGTTCATCCCGAATAGGGAGATCATTGAGGGTAGAAAAAAACAAACTTAAGGAAAGGGATAATCATTACTCGCTAAAGCTTCATTCCTAAAGGCAAAGTCATTGAAATGAATAGAAGGTAAAGTATCATAAAGGAAATCATAATCTTTCACCAAGGTATTCTCGTGGGGGAGGCATATATTAAGAGAAGAGTGAAAATCAATCTCGAATGCTTCTCCACAAAGAGAAGAGTCATTGAGAGAAAGGTTAAAAACATCTTCTTGCACTAATATGTCCTTATGAGGAAGAGAACATTTGGGAGAGGTGTATGGTGAGGTAAAAGAAGCCAAAGAAATATCACATAAATTGAATTGATTCTCTCTAGTACTAACATAATGTAAAGACAAGTAAATTGAAGCGTGATGTTTTAACTCAAAATTGACTGAATGCTTTTAAGACAAAACCCTAAAAAGTTTTTGCAACATGAAAAGAAAGAATGCAATGCATACAAATCAAATTAAGATACATTAAAGGTAACAACAATGCATGAAATGAAATATTTTTGTATCTTTTATTGTTTTCACACATGCAAATGAAAAAAAAAAAAGCGATGCAAGAATGAAAGAGAACAATATGCAATTTTTATGTATGTTTACCTGAATGCATCTAAATTTTATAATGGCAATGCATGCACATCAAATCTAGACACCCATATCAGAATGGAGATGTTATGAACCGGGTTCACCAAATGATGGTCATATCCATCTAATCACATTTGGAAGGAAGATGACCCACTAGGCTCAAGGAGGCCCAAGCGCTAAACAAGTGCAATGATCCTTCACTTATGTAGGAGATGATGAATATGGAAAATGGAAAATGGAGTAATGGATACAATATCTAGGGCAAAGCAAGCAAGAAAGTTGACTTTCAACAACACGGACTAACAGAGATCTAACCAACGAAATCTACTATAAAAAATGGAACCCAAAGATAGTTACTGGCTTGTAATTTCAATTTGGAGCACAGTTGGAGGGATCAAATCGACTTGGGCCACTTGGTTCAGGACCAAGTCTTAAGAGGCGACTTTGTCCTGGTGTTTTTGCATGTTTTCAATCTTAGATTATAGTCAAGGTCCTGCACTGTTCAAATCTAGTCACGAAATCAGCACAACCTATTCCTACACCACAAAAAAGAGAAATTGTTGTGTAGAGAGGGTTTAAACCCGGTTGAGGAATCACCCTTGAATTTGAAATGAAATATGCTTGAAAGGAAAGTGTGATGATATAAAATAGATGCTAGATCTAAAACATACAGTATCTCATACCTTGATAGTGCAATGCCTCTTTGAATGTGATCCAAGTGTTTATGCAATAGTCTGACTCCACAAAAAAAAACCAAAAGGAAATCATAAAAGACATACCTTGCACAATGAATGTTGTAGTTTTCCACAATGCTTGATGGGGAGGAGAATGCCTTAGAGACTTGAGGACTTGAATGCTTGGATGCTTGAAATGCTTGTGAATCAATGATTATACCTTGATCTTCTTCCTTGATGGTGGTCTCCTCTACTTGGCCTTCAATGAGAGAGAGAAGTTTGCTTCCATGGAGAAGATTGACTTGGAAATGCCTTAGATGCTTGAAAACTACCTTAGAATGCTTGAGATGCGAAATTGTAGGAGAAAGCTTGAATAGCTATGATATCCTCCTCAAGTGTGGAGAGGTAAGTTGCTTATATACCTCTCGAGCATTTTTGGGGCTCAAAACTTGAAGGGGGCCAACGGGAATTCAGATTTTTGGCTTAACCATCGAGATCTACCCCCGATTTAAATTTTGAGGTAAATATGGGGGACCAAATTGGCTAGGGTGACTTGGTCCCATCAAAAAGCCTCCAAATTTGGTCTAGAGGTCCCAAATGGAGTTGGGAAGCCAAAATGATAAGTGGAATCGTGGCTGGAGTACCAAATAAAGATGTGAGAGCCCAAACATGTTGAAATGGGGGCCAGGATAAATGGAAATTACATAGTGATGCAATTCTAGAATAGTACGGGTTTTTAAATAATTGTAAACATTATCAAGCACAATATATGTAAAGACCGCAATGTGTAGTGAACCCAACTTATTAAGCACAATATCATTGGCAACATAAAAACTATTGATAGCCCATTTGCAATAAAAAAATACTTAGTTTAAAATAACCAATTGAAAGAATTGACAACATATATTTATAACTTAATCTTGGTAAGTCATAATGATGCTCGAATAGAATATTAGATTTCCCTTAATGAAAAAAAATTGCTACCAAACACAAAATGTGCCCATGTTCATAAACACCCCTCAAACACTAATTTTGAAGTTTACAATTTTTTGATTGTTTTCTATAAAAAGTTAAAGAAACAAAAATCCTCAAGCATTTGACATAAAATTACAGAATGATAAAGAAAATAAAAAACCAAAATAATTTTATTCATAGAAGCACCTAAAAACCCAAAATAACCTTCAACTTATGACCACAAAAGAACAAAGAGCAAGTTTAAACCTTCAACTTACACCTCGAAAGCATAGACAAGAGAAGCCGAATAAAAAAAGAAGAGAATAGGATTAAAAAGAGAACTAATGGTTCATTTCAAGGTTGGATCAATCCATGCTCAAATCTAAACTGACTATAAAATAGTTACCATATGTAATTACAAAAGTTGAAACACCATTTTCTCAATAAGAGCAAGTAGATTTTCACAATCCATAAGATATTTGTATATGTACATTCCATAACATATACAAGTACCATTTTTCTCACCATGATTGTGAACTTGATTACGTCCTCATCATACATGAGATTTAATGAGAAGTGGGTTTTTGCAACCATACCCTCGTCATACAACTATTTAACCCATCATGACTAGGTACAATGATCTTCCTCAATTATTGTTACATACCCTTCTAGATATGATATTTTGGATATCTCCTTCCCCTTATATGCAGATCCTTGCTTTAATCTCATAGTACTACATGAAGGGCATGGCATAGCAAATTACAAGACTTTAGAGTGTTATACTATGCATGATACCTTTTTGTCTCATCCTCTTATCTTGGTGATAATTGTTTGTCTTCAAATGGATCCCCTTCCTCTCTTTGCAAAAGTCTGGCTTGGAATGTCTTGGTTGGAAGATTGATTAAGAATCCATTAGTATCTTAATGATTTTTTTCTACAACATTCAACTTAGATCTACTAACACTCTATCTTTTATTCATGCCTCAAAGTCTGGGCAATTTTTCCATACTCTCATGGTAGACTGAAATTCCTTTTCCAACTCCATATTTTCATTCTCAATGATCTCTTGGGGCCCGTTTGGCTGCTGGAATACCATATCCTAGATATGGTCAATTCAAGAAGATGCTGCATATTCAAGAAGATGCTTATCCTCAAAATAAAATCTGGAATATGGTCTGACCTGTTTGGTTCACCCA
>MU226331.1:1286984-1305065 GCA_018584345.1 Thuja plicata | reverse complement strand
ACATCTTTATAATCACGGATCCCACAAAATATTAAATTTGGTTTTCTAAAAATTGGAATTCCCATTCCACTTATTTTGAAATTCCAATTCCACCTATTTAGGTGGAAGATGATATTCCCATTTTTTGAGCAAAATGAGAATTTCGGAATTCCAATTCCATTTTTTTCCATGGACCCAAACATGGAATTTGGCATTATCTAGAATTAGATAATGCCAATTCCAGTCCAATTCCTGCTGCCAAACGGGCCCTTATATGTTAACTTCTCCCTTCCTATCACCCATAGCTTCATCTTTCTTCATCTCCCTTCACTAGTACTTGATTTGCCTATTACTCATTTGCACGAGTGTACATCACACACTCCCGCAAACTAACAATAAAAAGTGGCTTTGGTATCACTAAAATATCCTTGGTTGTTGATCATAATTTTTCTTTTGTTAATAGGTGCATATATAGTTAGTTATTGACAGATAAAATACTCCTTGTGTTCTGGATCAATCTGAAATTCAATCACGTACAAGCCCGACCACTATTGTATTGAAACCTTACAAAATAATACCCACTCAGATTTAGAAATTAAAGAAAATTGTCATAATCTTTTATTGCACGCTAATTTGCATTAATATGGAATTAGTCACAACAATCTTATTCTTTCATGGCACTTGGTTTGTCCTTGTGGTTAAAAAAACAGCCTCAATGCATAGCACATTCAAATAGCAGTTGCCTCACAATGCATTAAAAAAGAACAATTGACACACCAGCACTGGATTCGATTCAAATATTTTGCTACTAAGATATTTATTGGCCAAGTTGATGCCCTCTAGTTGGTTGCATGACCTTCCCACACCTATATTTCAGTAATTTAGTGTAAGTTCACCCAAATTCTCCTACAGGCATGTATACTCATGTTAAAGCACAAACTATTGTATCTCGGATGGCGATTCTCTCTAGATTGATATGTGCACTGATATTTGCATAACAAATGACCCTCAACGTGCAAACTCATTGAATGTGTGATGAAATAATGGGATCCAAATCTCGATATTTTTGGAGAGGGGTGATTAGCACTTGTAGCACTATGCTTCCAATATTCTAATTTGTCACCTCCTCAGGAAGTTGCCCACATAAAACATTCAATAATTCTCAATCTGTAGAATATGGTGGACTTCCCTCACCTAGAATACAAACAATATTTTGAATCAATTCCACAGTGTAGCGTAAATATGGAAGTGCTCAACTCAAGGGCAAGAGGTTTCTTCCTGCCCTCTAAGTCAGCCTTCAGGGTGCTTCATTCTTGCAAGTTGCAGGCCTAAGTTTGAAAACTCCAAAATTCAATTTCCAAAATTCAAAATTGTGTGCCTCCAATTAATCGAAAGGCATGCCTTTACACCTGACTTGAATTTTGGGTCACATAGCCCAATTTGAGCACCATTTTTGATGTTCTGAAAATTTTCATTTAATTTTATTTCATTATTATATTTATTTAGATAATTATATCATAATATGTACATTACTGTTTAAAAACACTATTTAAAATAATAATAATTAAAACAAGATCATAGGCGGGAAGAAGGGGACGTGGCATCTATATTTTGCTAGACTATGGCAACTTCATGTGTCATAAATAGGACATTTCTCCTGCTGAATGTACTGGAATGAAACAACAATAGATAGTGTTTGGAGAGATGAGGACGGGGATACAGAAAATGATTTTATGGATTCCAATCCAACCTATGGTGTTGAGAATGTCCCTTATTGCAAGCATGATTTTGTAATATCTACATTTGTTATCAAGTTATTCCACAACTACTCAAGGTTGGCAATAATGATTCCACAACTACTCAAGGTTGGCAATAATGTTTCTGATGTACTTGCATTTTTTTTGTAATTTTTTATGGAGGGATTTTCATCTACAAAGTCATTTTAGCTATCTGATATGGGAGCATTTGTCTTAGACTGAACCTCTTCGGCCAAGAGCAGACATTCTGAAGAGGTGTGACTCTCCATCATTGAAGATATAAAGGAGAGGTCAACTCATTTGAAAGGCACAAGGAATATCTATCTATTCATTAGCAGAAATATAAGCAGATATAAAGGATGATAGCAGACCTATATGACAAATAAGAGCAGATCTACAGCAATCTAGAACAGATTTTGTATGGAGGGCAAATGGAAGAAAATCTTCTAAGGGTGAGAACAGACATAACAGAGATAAACCAAATCAGAAACAGCGATCAAGGCAAGAAGCAGTGATCATCATAAAAAAACGAGAAAGCGATCTCCATTAATATCTACGGCAGAAATCAAAAAGAGTTTAACTGTTTATGGTAAACACTAGAGGTTGAAATTCATTTCAAGAACAACGATTATACCTGGTAAAGGCAGTGCTCAGTTAAAGATGTCATCCAATCCTCAAAGGTTGCAATTAAGCTATTAATCGTACACCTACAACAATCAACCATATTAGGGGAGGAAAGGAAGAGCGAGGAGGGGGAACAGTGAGGCCTCATGAGATCAGTTAAGGACTGCATGAGACTAAGGGGGACAGAGATTCTCCTCATGGGTCTAGAATCAGGGATAATTAGGGCACCTCATTACGTCCTTCCTATCTCCCTATTGCATTCTTCCCTCCAAGCCTATATGGATTAGTTATTGAGGTAACTAAGAAAGGGGTCCTCAATCATAAGAGGAGAGGATAGTGTGATAAAGGGAACAGTGTGCAAGCCCTGCTAGGTGCGCCACCTCATGAGTATGGTTAAGACCACATGAGACCAAGTGGGACAGAGTTTCAATCTTGGGCCTGGGACCAGGGATGATTAGGGCACCTCACATGTCCTTCCTATCTCAACCCTCATTGTGGTTGAGCCCATGAGAATTATGTGTTATAAGTGTATTTCTCTCTTAACCCTAAAAATGGATTTATTACATGTATTATGATTATATTATTATCTAACTTTGTTGCAAGTTCCAAGACAGGCTTATCTCATCTTATACTTAGGTTCGGGTTATATCTCTAACTATATTGCGTTCCTTGTTTCATTTGGATTTTGTGAATTTAAGGCAGATTAAAAGGCAAACTAGGAAAGGGACATTACATAGTGTCTTTTCAATTTTCCAAAGTAAGCACCTAAAGAGGTGTCTTTTCCCATTCTTCTTTACACCCACCAAGATGAGTGAATGCGTGACTCTTCCCCTTCCTCATTTCCACGCCAAGATGGGGATTTTCTTGATTTTACTTTAGAATGGTAGAAAAATGTGTCCACTATCAAAAATTACAATTGCCTTTAGACATAGGCCACAAATATTAAATAATTTTAACCCCTAGGGGTCCCTTTGGCCACTTTCCTAGGCGCATGGAGACATATGATAGCTTGCATTTAGCCCTTATTGAAAATACCAAACTCAACCAAATTAAAGAAATATTTTTGATTGATGTAAGATTGCTCTTACACCACTGGATACTCTTGCATCAAAACTAGTGTTCAAATAACCAAGGGAACCAATAGACACACTCCCATAGCCCATCATGATGTGGGTCCCAAAGTGCATGGACATTCATTTACGTTTTAAGGTTGTGGGATCCATAGAAAAGACCTTCATTGATCAAGCAAAGAGAAATTCTTTGGTTGTTTGCAAATTTAGTGTGCTTGATCTCTAAAACCTTCTTTCAAACAATGACATTTAATCAAACATTTCTTAGTGGAGTTGAAAATTAGCTCAACAATTTCAGCAGTGACATATAGGGTCACTAACTGTTATGAAGTACATGCTTCAATTGTCGCTCCTCTTTTGAATATTCATTCAGTCATCTTAGTCACAATAAGGATCACAACTTGGTCTTCTTAATAGTTAGTAGAATTGACTGTCTGAAGACAGCATTAAATATCCAAAGCGTGAACAAATTAAAAGACCATTTAGAGGCTTAAAAGCTACCTAGAGAGAAGAGCCATGAGATTTTTTCAGAAAAAAATCTTATATGTCTGACCAACATATCATACTTCATTTCTCACAATAACTTTTGAACTTACCTCGCTAATGCAAAATATCTTGTATTCAATTTTTTAAAATAAGTTCATAGACCGTGTTAATATGACAAATTCATTCAGTCATCTTAGTCACAACAAGGATCTCAACTTGATCTTCTCAATAGCTGATGTTAGTAAAATTGACTGTCTAAAGGCAACATTAAATATCCAAAGAAAATATAAATTAAAAGACCACTTAGAGGCTTAAAAGCTACCTAGAGAGGAGAGCGAGGAGATTTTTTCAGTATAAAATTCCCATATGCCTGAGGAATATATCATACTTGGTATCTCACGATGACTTTTGACTTCTGTCAGGAATGTAAAAATATTTTGTATTCAATTTTTTAAAATAAGTTCATAGCCCCTATTGTAAGAAGTGTCATTAAGGTCACTAAACGTTATGACAAATTATGTACCATTTTTTAGATCAATTTGGCAGATCGCTATGAAGTATGTCCTTCAAATGTCGCTCCACTTTTGAATATTCATTCAGTCATCTTGGTCACAATAAGAATCACAACTTGATCTTCTCAAATAGCTGATGTTAGTAGAATTGACTGTCTAAAGGCTACATTAAATATCCAAGGCAAAAATAAATCAAAAGACCAAAAAGAGGCTTAAAAGCTACCTCGAGAGGAGAGCCATTAGATTTTTTCAGTATAAAAATCTCATATGCCTGAAGAACGTATCATACTTGGTATCTCAAATAGCTTTTTAACTTACCACACAAATGCAAAATATTTTGTATTCAATTTTTTATAATAAGTTCATAGCCCTGTAAATAAGTGATCCCCTTAAAAAAATATTGAACAGATTACGCAGCTGAAATAAACAATCTTCTTTTAATTAATTTCCTCTGACCTACTTCCTGTAAAAACTCAACATTCAGAACCCATGTGATTTTTTTATGCAGAAACATGACGGAACCAAACACTTACTAGTAACATAGGCATAATCCTGCCGTGCACAGATAAAAAATCCCAAAAAATCCAGTGAAATCCATAAAAAAAAGTTGAAACCATGCATAAACTTTACATTGTAGAAAAAGAACGTTCCAATTGTGTTTGCAAAAAAATTGGGTTATGATCAAACACACTCGCCAATCAATGATTCATTTAGAAGTTGCAATTTTAACGGGAAAAAGTCGCCAAATATATTGTTCCAAGATTAATCATGTATAATTGGAATTTTTGTGTCTTTGGTATAAATATGTAAAAGGACACACTGATGCAATTTATAATAATTGCAACACATGCAGAGAATGTGATGTAAGAACTCCAAGCACTAAAAAATTATGTGCTACAAATAAATAGGTGTAACAATGTTTTTGATTAGGTAAGCAGGGTTTTATAAGGGCCCTGATCCCTTTTACAAAAAAAGATAAGCATTCAGTGCATCAAAAAGACCACACTGCCCAAACAAGAACACTAAATTGGGTTTTAACAAAGCACCCAAAACCTTTAACGGTTTTACTAAGGCTCCCTAAACCTTCACTTCCAGAAACTATCTAGAATAATAGAACCAGGATGGCAACCAACCAATCCTACCACAGAATCTCCCAAGCAACCAGATGCGGAAAGAGGAGGGGTTTTACCAAGGTTCCCCTAACCTTAAATAAGGGTTTAGAATTGGCACCCTAAACCAACCAGCACCATCTAGAAAGGAACACCCAAAAGTGAAGTAACTCCTCGACTACAAAAACTCCTCTCCACCTCAATAGAAGAGAAACCCACCAAAATAGGGGCAGAAGAGAAGAAAACATGTAGAGGGGCCAACCAAACAGGCATCATCCCTGTATCCGAGCAGCGACAATCAGAAAAATACCACGTAGTGCTCCCATCATCCTCCCCACACAAACAAATCCCCACAATAGGAGAAGTCCCCACCTCAATAAGGAACAAGAAAGAGAAGAACAGGAGCAAAATGCACCATTCCCACAGCAAAGCTGCAATCAGAAACCCCACCTCCATAGAAGCCATACAGGAAGGAGCCCAGCCAATAGCATCAGAAGCCCAACTAAGAAAAAACTGGGATCTCCAGGCAGCAAAAGGAACTAACACAGTCCCAACAAGGCAAAAACCTAACCAAAAACAAAGCACGACCAGAATGGGCCCTTGAAAACTGTCAGCATCCATCTAATCACCAAAGAGCACAGAACCAACAACAATACCAACACCAACCAAAAGAACCAGGGTCAAAAAATAGTGGCACAAATCCAAATCTCCTTCCCCACAAACCAACTTGACACCAAAGAGAACCCACAGAAAAAGCTCCTCTCAAAAGCGGCATCCATCTCAAACTTGAAAAAGATTTTCTATCAGCAACAACACACCCAGAACCCAGCACCAATAGGAGAAACCAGATCCAAACAAGACCAGTGTGAACCCAAGGGAAGAGCATCAAGAAGAGGGCCCCCGCCGAGGAATCCATAGAGCAAATAAGGGAAAAAACCTCAGCGTCTAAAGTCAGGAAAAATATCCCATCACCAAGGGAAAAAAGAGTCAGTGAATCAGCCCAGCAAATCCTTCAGCAGGAAGCAAAGAAACTCCTTGCACAACGGGCCAAGGAGAAGCCCAGATCCACTTCATAACAGCCGAAATATTACCAAAGCCACCTTCCTCCTGAACAAACACACCACGACCACCATAACCAGTCAACACGGGCAGAAGACAGAGGGGACCACAGCAGGATACACCTCGTGTCTCATGGCCCCTAGAACACCTCCTTACCGCAGAGACAACAGAAGGAAAGGGAACCGAAAGAACCCTCCAAAGAGTGACAATGGTTCCTCCAAAGAGTGACAACAGCAAACTGCACAAAAAGGAACCAGGTAGCAACCCAGTCAACAATGGCCACATCAGAAGAGAAATTTGACCCACCAAAAGGAACCCTGGCATCAGTCCAACACACACCCCTATAGCTCCCACTAAATGCACCACAAACCAAAGGGAAATCCGAGGGTAGAGACACTACCTTCCACCGATCACACCTAAGGCAATCTGGCCTACGAGGAAACGGACAACAAACAGAAACTCCACCATTTGCCTTTATACCAGCATATGTAGCAGCCGCAAGAAGACTACCTTCAGCCCCAAAAGCCCCTACCCCTAAACAGGCAAAATATAGAAGATGCCAAACCGAGGTGCATCAGCCATACGGACATTCGGAAAAGGAGAAAAACACCAGCCATCTTGGTATGTCTCATCTTCATCCCCATCCGCATCCTCCCCTGCAACTCCCTCCCCACCTGAAACTGTACACCCACTCATCCTTTTCACGAAATTTGTTGTTGCTATTATACCATACCAGGTGTTTAGCATCTGTTGTCATTTTCAGTTATGAAGGTGTATAAATGTTAGACATTGAAAATGTCTGAATAAAACACCATGGATTGCTTATTAGCTGGCAGCCAATGGACTTCATTCTGAGACAAAAAAAGAAAAAGACTTTGAATCTTCCAAATATATATCAATCATCTGGAACCAAAAGTTCCTTACGGTAAATGAATACAAAGTTTGGCTAAAGATATCATACCTAAGTTGCCGGTACAGGTATGGGATACGGGTATGCCAGTATGGCAATTTTTTCCTCAAGGTACAATTATATATATGAATATATATAAAATTGTAAAACTATATAGATGTAGTAGTATGATACTTCATCATTGATCAATGTCAGATGCTAAATTAGTGATAAAGATAAATATTAAATGTCAATTGATAGTTGAGAATTTCAATATTATGGCATATGCTATATATCAGCTGCCCTTCAAAATGTCAAAATGAGCAAAGAGAGAATGAAGAGAGCAAAACGATGTTAGGAGTATTTTTGGATTTTAAAATTTTAGATGCAAAAACAAAAATTAAAAAATGTATTTTTTTGTTACTTTTTTGCACTCAGCATGCCTAGGTACGCCCTGGTACATACCCTGGGTGAGCCCATACACAGACATATCCGGTACTAGTGCAGGAGACCTTAAGAGCATACCCGATAACTTAATATTGTACACATCAAATGGAAATCCATGAATTGCGACGACAATTTTCATTAAATGCCAAAAATTGAGATTGTACGCATTTGTATCAAAAGCCATGAATTAAGATTAAACACATTTGTGTGAATAGCCATGAATTGAGACTGTACAAATTTGTATGAAAAGTAATGTATTCTACCTTAGCTGGAGTACACTCATATCAATAACTGATTAAACTAGCTCCAGCACAAGGCAAAAAAATTAAAAATTGTGTCAATTTCCATAGTAAATATCGCAATTAGAAATTCATATAAATAAGAAAGATTTGATATTTGCTAGGGGAAACCCAAGAGCAAAATTCATAACGCTGACACAAAAACTAAAGTTTGTGAAGAAAACTTGCAAAAAGAAACTAACCCTGATATTCTAGGACCTGTGACAGCCATTTGATATTTCCACACTTTTCAGTGATAACTTACATTCATCTTTCAGTAAATCCAAGTTTTCAGAGAACATCTTCACCTTCTGTATATTGATCTTGCGCCATTTCTGCTGCAATTCCCAGGACTCTATAGCATCTCCACATGGAAACACCTCAACAGAATTCACATCATCCATCAGCTCTTGCATTCTTCTTGCCAGGTTAACAAAAACACAGCTCCCCATTTCCACCACACTCCCATATCCTCCGAAGGGCTGAAAAGAACCAGCAAAAGCGTCATTGATGCAGCTAGCTGCTTCTAGTTTTGACTGTGTGTTATTTATCATGCTTTGTATGCTGTTCTCTAAGCTCCTGTTTTTGCATTTCCGCAACCCATTCTGTCTCTGATTTTCCAATAGGATTTCTTGATATGGACATTCTTGTGGCCTTTGTTGTTCCACAGTTTTCAAGAACAACTTACATTGATCGTTCAGCAATTCCATGTGTTCAGAGAATATCTTCATCTTCTGTATATTGATCTCATTCCATTTCTTCTGCAATTCCTGGGCCTCTGCAGCATCCACACCATAAAACTGCTCAGAAAAATCTATCAATTCACTCATTCTTCTGGTCACACTTGAAAACCCACAGGTCCCCATTCCCAACTCTGCCTCAAATCCTCCCATGGTTTGAAAATTGGCAGCATGAATAGCATGGCTAACAGAGCTCTCCATCGCCTCTTCGAGTCTTGACTCTGTATTATGAATCATGCATTGTATTTTACTCTCCCAATCCCTGCTTTCACATTGCAGCGGTTGGTGCCTTCCACGTTCGCTTACAAACTCTGTTTCAGTTTCTTTAAATGGAGGTCCCTGCAAGATTTGCCATTCTGCTGCCCCATTTTTCTCTTCATCTTCCTCCTGCTGCTTGTACATGTGCTGGACTTCTCTTCTATCTCCACAAGCTGTAAGGCCTGTTCCAGCATCACCTTCTTTAGGATTTCTACCTTCAATTTTGCTGGAATTAGGGTTCAAAAATTCGTCAGAGCTAATCTTGTCAGTTTCATTTATCCTAGGGTTAGAATTTCCAGCTTCAAGGATCCTGGAACTAGATCTTTCATCCTCTATTCTCCTAGGGGTAGCCTTTTCAGCCTCAATTACCCTAGGCTTGGAATTCCCGACTACAACTTCCATAGGAGTAGGGTTTTCAGCTTCAATTTCCTTAGTTTTGGGGTTTTCAGGGTCAATCTCCCAAGAATTAGTGTTTCCAGGGTCAATCTCCCCAGAATTAGTGTTTATAATTTCAACTTCATTACAGTTGGGATTTTCGGCTACAATATCCCCAAGGCATAATTTTCTACATTCAGTTTGTAAATAATCGTTGTTTAGACCCCAGATTTGTTTCCATATCATAAACAGTGCCGGTTCGTGAGGGGTCCTGAAAGTAAAATTATCCTCCTCAATGTCCTGCTCTTTTAATTTGTTTTGTATATCCCTAAACCTTTTGCTCATCCTCTTCATTTTCCAATATAGTTTTTCGTTACTTACCTCAAAGCCAAGCTCATCCTTTGCCCGCTGATAATAAGTCGCTATGTTAACTTTCCCTCCCGGCGGACAAGACTCCAACATAGCCATGGCGATGCATACTTCTTCTTCGTCATTCCATTTCCGGGGGACATCCACCCCCTTCCGGGGCCTATCCTTACGTTTCGATCCCCTGACCTCACCTTCGACTGCGATTTGCTTTGCATTAATGATCTCATTTGGGGGTATTTGCGCCACTAACTCTTTCGAATCAATTACAGATTTTTCAACGCTTTTCTTGTATGTTTTATGTCTTTTAGAGAAAGACGAAGCATCCTGCGACTTGACTTCTGTGCATCTCTTTGCCTTCGTGTTTGGCTGTGCAAATGCACCGTCATTCATTTTTTTGGGATCAAGGCGAACGCGGGGAATCGAACACGAGACCTCTTTCTTATGGAAACGATCTATAACAAAGCGCGCAAAATCCTTGTCTCACAAATTTTCAAATGTGGAAAAGTCGGCTAAGGGCATGTTGCCTAGTTGTGTATTTTAATTTTGCGCATCAAAAAAATTGGTGATGTTGGAATGATTCTGTTTAAAGTTAAGGTCTCTAAGTTTATGGTCTCTCTCATTAATTTTGATGTCATTAATATACATAGTGATGTATTTGGCTTAAGGTTTTTGGGTTCGCTCTATATAGGCTATGAGATCAATTTTATCTATGCAAATATACTTGATGACTCATCATTTTGAGCTCTTGTATTTTTAGGGGTTATTGTTGGAGTATTATGCTTATATGTGTTGACATTAATGTTTTATCATTGATGTCAACATATTTCTACTATTTGAGACAGTGTTCCTATGATGTTCAGTGAGATGTTTGGTTTGGTACAAATAATGTGTTGATTATCAATATATGTGGACATATGTATTGTGTTGAGGGATGTCTTTAGTTGATTCAGTTCAACTCTCAGAGGTTCGCATGGTGATTTCAGTGAGTTATTGGTTTTTGTGTTGAGACTGGTATTTTTGGATGTTCAGTGGTGATAGTGTTTTAGTATTTGGTTCGGTATGGTTCAACATTGCAATATTTTGGAATGTGGACCTATGTGGCATGTTTTGGACATTGATGTGTGTCCTCAACTCGATTGGTTCGTGATTTGGAAGCCTGCAAGCATTTTTTCTTGATTAACAAAGGTTATTGTTGTGTTCTTGAGGTTCGATTTAGAGATGTTGATGATTCCAGATATTAGAGTTGATGTGGATGTTCCTGAGGTTATTCATGATGCTTGTGGATGTTTATTGACCGTGCTCCTATTGTGTTGTTGGTTCGCATTGATTGGTGTGATCGCGTTTGGTAATTTTCTGTTGGTGAGTCTGTTCTCTTCATGTTATTGTCTGACTTGGTGACGTAATGTGTTGCAGACATTCGAGGCATGATTGTTGGATGGTTAGCATGTTTGAGGATGAAGTTAATGGTCTGAGTTATGTCTTAGCCAACATGGATTGGTTCTCATTAAATATTGTATCATGTATGATTGTAATTTTATAATTTAGGTCCTTGGTCGACCTTGTGTGAATAAGTTGATGTATTGTATAAATATAATTGTATCCCTTTGTGGATCGTGTGCGAGAGGTGCCAGAGTGTGCAAAGAGGTATGAGTAGAATTTGCAATTGAGGAAGAGATTTGATGTGGAAAAGAAATTTGTATTTGTACTTCAATGGAATTGACCCAGGCATATTGAAGATGTTCTTATCCAATTCATGACTTGTGGATTGTTGTCCACTGTAGGTTGTAGTCCATGTTTAATTAATGTAAGGAAGTGAGTCTTCCACACGGTTGTAGCTCTCTTGTATTTGAGCAGTGAGCTTTAGGCAGTGTGCATGAATACATGTGTGCACTCCATTGTAATACTTTTAATAAGGTATAGTGTTTTTAACATAGTACAATATCTTGTGGGTTCATCCTCACTGTGGTTTTTCCCTTGATCGGGTTTTTCACATCAAAAATCTTGGTGTTATGTGTTCTTGATTTGTTGTGGATCTATGCTTTATTGTTCATTAATCAAATATAAAGTTTAAGGATATAAAAGGTTGTTAAAGTTTGAAGTGTTGGGCATAACTGATTCACCCCTCCCCCCTCTCATTTGTGTGTTATCTTATTTCTATCAATTGGTATCAGAGCCTAGTTCCTCTTTGGGAAGCTTAATCGCTTGAGGTGATCCAGGATGACAACTTTTAAGAAGGGGAGTTTAAGCTTTGATAGCACTAACTATTATATATGAAATGGTCGCATGGAAACACACTTGACATGCATTGGTGAAGAATATTGAGAGATTACTGAGTCAACATATAATTTGTTAATGTTATTGTAGCTATGGTCAGATTCCTTCAAGTCGACATAAATAGCATAAAGGTTGTGATAATATAATTGTTGTGATATTATTAATTATATTGATAATTAATGGTAATGTAATAATTATATTAATAATATAATTATTATTATTGTGATAATATAAAATTATATTATAATATTTATTTGTGATAATATTATTATAATATAATTATATTGATAATATATAATATATAATATATATTATTATATATTAATTATATGGATAATTATATATCAATTATATGGATAATTATATATTAATTATATATTAAATATAATTATATGTATTAATTAATTGGGTTGCATATGAAGTGTGGTGACCCTTAGTGAAGGGGCACCACCAATACATATAAGGCCCTGTTTGTTTCGCGGAATTGGAATTGAGTCAAAACCTTATTATCACAAAATCAGGTTTTGAAATCCCGGTTTTGCATCTTGGGGAATTGGAATTTGACTCAAAACCTTATTATCGCAAAACCAGGGTATGATTTCTAATTCGGCCTATTTAGTGGGAAGATGATGCCACTCATTTTGGTGTCTAAACCCGGTTTTGCCTGACGAATCCGGAATTGCAATTTAGAGAAACAAACAGCGGATTTGCAAAAATGAGAAGTGTCACTCCCAAAAACGGGAAGTGTCACTCCCAATTCCGTGAAACAAACGGGGCCTAAAGGAAGATTAAATCTTCCTCCCTAAATATAAGAACAATATAACAATTGCAGATTGAGATATAAAAGTGCTTGGGGGAGACAATTGTGAATTTTCTATGGCTGGGAGGGCAAATCAGTGCCCATGGTTAAACGAGCACCATAAAATAACATGGTATCAGAGCCAAGTTCCCTACCAGCCTGTAAGGTTTCAAGAAAGAGGAATGCATTCAATCGCAAGATATTGATTATATGAAGAAGAAGAATATCACATCCTAGAATCATATGCTTGGGCAATACAATTCACGGGAAGGATAAGGACACTAAGTCGGGCTATCAACAAATTTCAATTGTTCTGATTGTAAGAAGCTTGAACATATTATGAATAAAATGCTTCTCATCTTCTCATAAATATGAAATTCGAATGATTAGACTATCACTGCGAAATTCCAAGAATCCTATGGTTGAATGAGGATCACAGACATGGAAGAATGTATATCTACAAGCAGCCTGAAAAGAGAGCTATGTGGCACGGTTCTTCGACGGTCACCACAGAAGAATTTATCATTGCAGTGGAACTAGGAAAATGATACTTGCAAAAGTTATAACTATGGGAAAGGTATAGCATGGATGTGATAGATCTAGCGTAGACCCGATCTTTCTTCCAAGCTCATGAAGAAATATTTGAAGTTTGTGTGTTGCCAGGTCTTGACAAAGGCTTCCAAACCCTTCCAACGCCAGACATAAGTCAAGACCACAAAAATAATGGACTTCCTGACCTAGTTCACAAAGCACCAAATTCCCTGACTCTTCACTAAGAGACACTTATCAGAATGAGTGACATACGAGATGAATTCAATGTGTTATGGATGCCATTAGCATAAATATAAGCGGGGAAGACCAAATTTAGTGAAAAAAATGGAGAGGACTATATTAGCGAGCTCTGTATACATATTATTAAGCAGATAGTAGTCAAATGGATATGAACAGCAGCAGATGTGAAGAAGATGTTGTAGGCTTGGGTATTGAGATAAACACTTCGATCATATTCAGAGATGATATATTAATTGATGGTGAATAATGCTTGAAAAATAGATTCCAATCATGGTATCAAAATGATATATGGCAAGAGCGGTGCTATGAAGAAACTGGTCGCATGGGCATACAATCTTGAACAAATACATTGACCCAATACTAATAAATGAAATATTTTTGTCCAATTCCATATCAATGGGAGATTATAAAATCAAAAGTTTGTGCATTTCTAAATAACATTGGAGGGTGATTCCATAAAAAACTCTTTCTACTTGGAACAATATGGTTGGAGACAATAATATTCATGCAATGTTTTTTATTCTATTGTGAAACATTATAGTGGCATCTTAGAAGAGCGATAATGATAACTATTGAGACGTGGATCATAGTAGTGGATCCCTATATTCATAGTGGCTATGAAGGTATTAAGATTCCATATTAAGAATGTAGACTCTGTAGTATTCAATCTCCCCATTCCTTTTGATCATTGGTCACAAACTTCATGGTCTCGAGGGAGATGGAAAGTTGCTCCAAGCAATATTTCATTGTTGGAAATTCTTCTAGAGTTTCATAACTAGTTAGTGGTAACATTACTCAACATCTGCAATGAGATATTTGAGTGAACAGTGCAAAATTATATCAGACTCCCTTAGTTTGTGAACACCCTTAGAATTTTGCAATATTCATAGTTCGTGCCCAGTCAATTGGTGGTATCAATTAGTTACAGCAAGTTGTAGGACATTCAACATATCTAAGTGTATACGGGGCCCAGGATCAAACCTTGGCATTTTTGGATTGTCTAGCAGCTATGTATATGCTTATGCATTGGTTATTTATAGCCTGAGACTACATACAACCATCATTGGCACTTGAGGTGTTGCTTCAATACATTCCCAACATCGATTGCAAGATACATAATAATTGGATGCAGAGTGTGGTAACTTCTACAAAATCTTGTGATGATGCAATAGGTAGGATCTGATAATTGTTTCTCCTGGACGAGTATCCACAGTTGTGGAATGCCTTTGAGAGAAAATATTTTTTCAGTCCTATCAAAATAAAGTAGTTGATTGCTCAAAAAGATGTGGATAATGTGGTTCAACAACTATTCGATCATAGATGGAAATGACTCTGATTAGGATAGTGATGTGATTGTTGGCCAGAGCTGAAAGCTCACCCTAATAGCTCCTATCATGTCCCTCCCATATTGGAACTAGACTAAGGTTTTCAAATCTATCAAATAGAAGATAATTATTTAATGCTTGATTAATGCACATAAATTTTTATAGTTATTAATTCATGTTATAACATTGGGATAGTAAATATTGTATGCTTCTAACATTGGTATTTCCCTTCGGGATAGTTTGGTTTTATGAACTATTTATAATCTATTTGAAATGCTTTTAGGATATATTAAGAAGCATAAGATATTGCATTAAATGGAGAAAGAACTTCATGCTTGCAGTTATGGTACTGAGTTGAAGACTGATATCAGATTCAGAGGGAGTCTGACAAATCCATCGAAGGCGACCTTGAACAAGGAGATTAGGAGGTTGTGTTAGAATAGTCCCAAAGGATAACTGAGAGGGGGGGGGGGGGGAATCAGNAGAATAGTCCCAAAGGATAACTGAGAGGGGGGGGGGGGTGAATCAGTTATCATCTAATTTAATTCTTTTATCTTATTAACTCCATAATACAATAAATTAAATGCACATTCAGAAAACACAATAGACAACACCACAATTTGGTTATGGGGAAACCAAATGGTAAAAACCCTGGTGGGAATTAACACCCACAATGAACTATACTTGTTTATGATAATCCTTGTTAGAAGATCTTGCAACCATGTTAGGAGTTTTTCTTTACAATGCAATAAGTATAGTGACCTAGTTAAGGGTCTGACCCTGTTAGGAGTCTTTTACAAATAACCCGGTTAAGGGTGAGGACTCACTGTCCAAAAGCTCACTGCTTTAACGGTGAAGGCTACAACCTTCTGAAGAACAGATATGCACTATATCTGATGATGAACTATAGATTAGACCTTTTGTCTTGATCATTTCTAGTGTATTTTAATCTTTCACTTATTCTTCACATAGATCCTTGATGAATGAAACTCAACTGATATTCTGCTCTGCACTTTCTTGCATCTTTTCTTATCATTCACACTTAGCATTTCACAAATGACTTGCTATACTTGTATCTTCCTCAAAGTATAAGATTAAGGGACCTGTTAGACAACTCTTCATAACATCTATGTCAAATTTACTAATCACGCAAGAATAATTACAACCATGCAATAGAAACTGAATAGACGCGACGCTTCACTAAGTCGGCCTCACCAAATTAACTCTAACTTTGTACTCTTGTTGAAACACATTTGGCACCTTTAGATAACTATCATCAACTCATAACTAAACTTGAATATACACACATATCTCGAAGATAGGCGCAACTGAAGAACCAATGCAATACGTCGGCTCTATACAGACAAACTCCAGAAACTGTAACTATCACATAACATAATTACTCAACACAACTGAAACTTCATATCTGAGTCTGTGTGTATGAACACAACATAATAAACATGTCTACAACATGAACATAACTGTGCAAGGCTTGATACCATCATTCTGATAAGTACATACAGAACACTGTTGTATATTATATGTTGTCATCAATGACAAATATACAATCAACTAACTGCCAGAAGTAAATCTCCAACAATCTCCCCCTTTGACATTGATGGAAACATATGATGTTAAAAACATCTTCAGCACCTGGTGTCTTCTTTCTTTTTAAAATCTTCTCAATATCCTCATTAAAGATTTCTCTACACTACTGCAGCTCCTCTGTCTGTGTTTATACTTCCCCGGAGTATATGCTCCCCCTTACTATATACTCCCCCTTTGACATCAATG
The DNA here is from genome assembly GCA_018584345.1 of Thuja plicata. Lineage (NCBI taxonomy): Eukaryota > Viridiplantae > Streptophyta > Pinopsida > Cupressales > Cupressaceae > Thuja > Thuja plicata. The sequence continues at coordinate 1,288,129 of MU226331.1, read as the reverse complement.
GCAAAGGGCACCATAAACAATTAAGCACAGGTACTACTCCAGAAGTAGAGTAGTCAACCATTTATCAGTCACTTAATGACTGATGTTCTTGCTGCTTTATCTAATCAGACTCAGGAGAGGGAATTACTCCCAACTTCTCCCTAAGATACTCAAAAGTATCTTTTGATAAGGGCTTTGTGAAAATATCTGCCAACTATTCTTTCGTGCTCACATAGTCCAATTTTACTTCATTATCTGCAACTTTTTCTCTAAGAAAATGGTATTTAATCTCAATGTGCTTTTTCTTTACGTGCATCACAGGATTCTTGGACATGTTGATAGTACTGGTGTTATCACAGTGAATAACAATAGGATAGTCAACCTGTATACCAAAATATTTAACCATCTATTTGATCCAAACCATTGTTGAACAATTCAATGTTGCTGCAACATATTTAGCTTCTGTTGTCGACTGAGAGATACAATTCTTCTTCTTGCTTACCCAAGAAACCAACCTATCTCCAAGAAATATTGTTCCTCCAGAAGTACTCTTCCTGTCATCAAGACTACCTACCCAATCTGCATCTGTATACACATGAAGTTGTACATTCTCTGATTTAGGATACCATAAACCATAGTCTATCTAGTTCCCTTGAATATTCTCTTTATTGCCATTAGGTGATTCTATTTTGGTTCAGCTGCAAATCTTCCAACAATGCCAACTGCATTAGATATGTATGGTCTAGATTGAGTAAGATATATAAGTTTTCCAATCATAGACTTATATAATGTCTTGTCAACTGTTGCGGAATCATCTTCTTTAGAAAGCTTGTTTCCAGTTATCATAGGAGTGCATACTGGCTTACATTCTTCCATCTTGAAGGTCTTCAATATTTCCCTCACATATTTGGACTAATTTATGAATATTCCTTTATCTGTCTACTTTATGTTTAATCCCAAAAAATATTTTATAGGACCAATCATGCTCATTTCAAATTCATTCTAAATTTCTTTTGCAAATTCTGAACTAAGATTGTCGTTACCTCCAAAGATAATGTCATCAACAAATATGGCAACAAGTAGTAGTCCATCAGGTGTCTCTCTTATGAATAGGTTACAATCTGTTGCTCCTTTCTTAAATCCAATCCTGGTAAGATAACCATCTA
>MU226331.1:1247114-1284700 GCA_018584345.1 Thuja plicata | reverse complement strand
TCTTCTAGTTCTTCATCAACTTCTTCTTTCTCATTATTTCTAGAGATGTGAGATTTCTTACCATGAACTGAAGCTTTGAAGGTTGTTTCACCTTTTGGTTCAGTCTTCAATCTTGATATCTCAAATGAAAAGATTTTACTAATCAAAGTCTCTCTCTTGAAGTCTTTTGAAAATTGCATGGTTTCTTCTAAAATACTGATCTTCTTCTCATAGTCTGATGTTAAAGTAGTCAACAGCTTGTCCATTATATCTTCTTATGATATTTCTCCACCATTGTTTCTGATTCCAGAAACTGCTTCATTTATCCTCTGATTGTAGGCTCTAATGTTCTCTTCAGGTAACATCTCAAGACTATTGTATTTATTTTTCCATGTCTTCCTACGCATACTTTGCTTGAACATCTCCTTCAAACATGTCTTCTAAATACTTCTATATTGTGTATGTCTTGTCTAATTTCTTGATCTCAGAAAATTCACTGTCAGATAGTGCACTTATAAGGGCTTCTTTGGCAATTGCATTAGCTATGAATGTATCCTTCTATTTACTAGTAGCATCATCTCTTAATAGGTCTTTTAAAGAGGGAATAACAACTTCTTGTGTGGCTATCTCAAAAATGTCAAAACCAACACATTGTAGATGTGTTATCATTTTGTTTTTCCAATCCAGATAATTTTATCCATCGAACTTAGGGCTCTCTTTTCTGAAGTAAGACATCTGATCTACCTTAAGCTGTAAGGCTTCTTCTTCAAGGTACTTGGCTATGATACCAATTGTTAGAATAGTCCCAAAGGATAACTGAGAGGGGGGGGGGGGGGGGGGGTGAATCAGTTATCAACCAATTTAATTCTTTTATCTTATTAACTCTAGAATACAATAAACTAAATGCACATTCAGATAGCACAATAGACAACACCACAATTTGGTTACGGGGAAACCAAATGGTAAAAAACCCGGTGGGAATTAACACCCATAATTAACTATACTTGTTTATAATATTCCCTGTTAGAAGATCTTGCAACCCTGTTAGGAGTTGTTCTTTGCAATGCAATAAGTATAGTGACCTGGTTAAGGGTCTGACCCTATTAGGAGTCTTTTACAAATAACCCGGTTAAGGGTGAGGACTCACTGTCCAAAAGCTCACTGCTTTAATGGTGAAGGCTACAACCCTCTGAAGAATAGATATGCACTATATCTGATGATGAACTGTAGAGTAGACCTACTATCTTGATCAGTTCCAGTGTATTGTAATCTTTCACTTATTCTTCACATAGATCCTTGATGAATGAAACTCAACTGATATTCTGCTCTGCACTTTCCTGCATCTTTTCTTATCATTCACACTTAGAATTTCACAAATGACTTGCTATAAGTATCTTCCTCAAAGTATAAGATCAAGGGACCTATTAGAAAACTCTTCATAACATCCGTGTCATCTTTACTAATCACGCAAGCATAATTACAACCATGCAATATAAACTGAATAGACGCAACGCTTCACTAAGTCGGCCTCACCGAATTAACTCTAACTTTGCAATCTTGTTGAAACACGTTTGGTGCCTTTAGATAACTATCATCAACTCATAATTAAACTTGAATATACACATGCATATCCCGAAGATAGGCACAACTCAAGAACCAATGCTATACGTTGACTATGTACAGACAAACTCCAGAAACTATAACTGCCACATAATATAATTACTCAACACAACTGAAACTTCATATCTGAGTCTGCGTGTATGAAAACAAAATAATAAACATGTCTACAACATGAACATAACTGTGCAAGGATTGATACCATCATTTTGATATGTACATACAGAACACTGCTGTATATTATATGTTGTCATCAATGACAAACATACAATCAACTAGCTACCAGAAGTAAATCTCCAACAGGTTGATGCATGTACTTGAAGCTTTAGAAGGGAGCCACATTATCATGAATGTTTGGTGTTGCCAAGCCTAGGGATAAATCTACAATTTATCCATTCACTCATGTTACTATGGAATCATACAAGTACATTTGTGTACGGGAAATTACTCTTGCAAACAATGTTGTGATCATTGAACAAATAAATCATGTGCTAGATGATAAGAATCTCTTGGAGCGCGATATCTTCCATGATTAGAGTATGTGAATGGGGTATTCTTTTGTGACAGAGGGAGAAGATAAAGAATCTGCATCATTTGAAATCTAAGGATCTTGATTTAGATGGAGTAGACCATGTTAATATGATTTCTCTAGTGATGAAGAAATTGTAGTAGTCTGAGGACTGTGATTCATGGGATGGAGTCCCATGTGTGTAGGCTAAAATGCCTTTATACAGACACCCAATTCATGATATTCCTAGATAGCTTGGGTCCCATCAAGAGTGATTCAAACTATATATTAGAGATATGGTGCATAGGGATGCTATTCAGTCAAGGTACATTATCACCAAAGAATAGACAACTGATATTCTCACCAAGCCTCTTGCAAAAGTAAAATTTGTGCATATTTTGAGACAAGATTGGAGTTGTGGAGAATCAAGCCCTTGCTAAGAAGGATTCTCAGCATCAGTGATTACTTGAGATGTACTTAATGCATTCCTCTTTGATAGAGAAGTTTGAGGTATCAGGCCTTGTAATGCATTCTTCTCTATCAGAGAGAAGTTTGAGGTGAAAGCCCTTGTTCTACCCTCTGGGAGTAGCCATGGTGGATCCATCTTATGATATAGTTCATGGTAGATTTCATGTGTGTGACTCCATGAATTCATTGGTTTATGGGCCCCTGTGAACATCATTGAGAGTTGACGATCTGTCAATGGTGAACACTTGTATTTCTGGTTATTATTGTAAGGTGACGAGTTTACAATATTTGACCACACTATCATGATGGATATCATGAGACTTGATATTCGTTACCATGTCATGATGGTTGATATCTCTTAAGTAATATAAAATTGATATGGTGTATATCATGAGACGTGATATCTATGGATAAGCCTTGATAAATGATATTACTGAGATATTCATGGTGGATATTATGTGACTTAATATATGTGGATATGCCATGAGTTAATATCATTATGGTAGGTATCATGTGACTTGATATCTATGCACATGCCATGAGGGTGAGTTTATGGTGGATATCATGTGATGTGATATTCGTGGATATGCCATAATTCCTGATATCACGGTGAGGTGATATCTTTCTCTCACATAATAGATAGATATATTATGTTCTCAACAAAGGATAGGAATACTCCTCCCTATCTAAGAGGGAGTGTTAGTGTTAATGTTATTGTAGCTATGGTCGAATTAATTCAAGCCGACATAGATAACATAAAGGTTGTGATAATATAGTTATTGTGATATAATAATTATATTGATAATTATTGGTAATGTAATAATTATATTAATAATATAATTATATTATTATTATTATATAATTATATTTGTGATAATATTATATTATAATATAATTAATTATATATTAATTATATGGGTTATAATTATATATTAAATATAATTATATGTATTAATTAATTGGGCCACATATGAAGTGTGGTTACCCTTAGTGAAGGGGCACCACCAATAGATGTAAAGGAAGATTAAATCTTCCTCTCTTAATATAAGAACAATATAACAATTGCAGATTGAGATATAAAAGTCCTCGGGGGAGACAATTGTGAATTGTTTATGGTTGGGAGGGCAAATTAGTGCCCATGGTTAAACGAGCACCATAAAAAAACATAATCATCATATAAATATTTCTACTGCTTCTCCTAATGAGAAGAAGAAAGGTTAATACAACATCAGAGCTAAGGAAGCATTATTGAGCACCCTGTCTGATACAGAGTACACAAATGTTATGGAATTGAAGATTGCAAATGAGATTTGGAAGAAGTTGGAAACCTTACATGAAGGATATGCCTATGTGAAGTAGCTAAGTTGCAAAGTCTGAAAGGAAAGTATGAGACATTAAGGGTGAGTGAATATGAGAATGTTACTTCTTACATGCAAAAGGTAATTGAGCTTGTATGTGGTATCAGACATGTTGGTGGAAAATTAGATGGATCAGAGATTGTTGCTAGAATCTTGATATCCTTGCCTCCTTTCTACAAACATAAGGTTTTTACTATTGACAAGATCATAATAGTGACGAATGTGACAAGAGACATGTTGATTGGTAAGTTGACTGCTTTTGAGATAAGTGAATTTGGTGATGCCCTTCCTAAAGTTGAGTATGCATTCAAAGCTACTATTTCTAAGGATAAGCAGAGATATGATCTGGGAGAAATCTCTTATAGAAGTACATCAATGTATGCAAAATAATGGGAAGAAATTGAAGAAGAAGAGAGAAATCTTGAAGAAAATGAAGCCCTTATTGCAAAGAGATTGCCTAAAGGTGTTAGTAAGTGTGAAGGAAAGTTGTCTCTTAAATGTTTTTCTTACAAAAAGATTGGTCATTTTGCTTCAAGATCTCTGAATAGAGAGCCTAAGCATAAACTTTAAAAATTCCTACCTCGATATCAGAAGAAGTGTTACTATGTTGCTAGTGAAGGTGTGACAGATGATGAGTTTGGTGAAGGTGGTTCAAAATACGATGAATGGGTATTTATTGCTATCAAGGAAGAAGATATGATCCCTAATGAGACTACTAGTTACATGAATGTGGAAAGATCCCTAGCTGCACATGTTGAAAATAAAGATGAATGGGTAACTAATAGCGAATGTTCACATCATATGACTGGAGACAAGAGCAAATTTGTGAGCTTGGAAAGGTATGATGGTGGTGTTGTTAGATTCTATGATGACACTCCTTGTCTAATATTTGGCAAAGTTTCCATTACTCTTGATGGTAAGAATAATATTGATGATGTTTTATATGTTGAAGGTCTAGAGCATAATCTTTTAAGTGTTGGACAATTAGTTGGCAAAGGTTATGATCTGCAATTCAAGAATGACAAGTGTAGAATCTTGGGAAGTTTAGGTATTGAGATTGCATCAGGTAAAAAGACCAAAGGTAATGTCTTACATTTGAATAGTACTAATAGAAGATGTTTGATGCTCAAATTGATGATAGTTGGTTATGACATAAGAGGTTGTGTCATGTGAATTTTGATAACATTATCGATATAAGTGCTACTAAAGCATTGAGAGATCTACCTAAGTTGTTGAAGTCTCTTAATTATATGTGTAAGGAATGTTAGATGGATAAGCTAACTAGATCCACTTTCAAAAGCAAGACTTATTCTTCAAGTGGATTGTTAGATCTTGTGCATACTAATTTATGTGATACATCTAGAACAAGAAGTTATTATGGAGATGTATATTTCATACTATTCATTGATGACTATTCAAGGATGATGTGGGTTACTTTTTTTTTGGAGAAATATGAAGCTTTTAAAAAATTCTGAATCTTTATGGCTACGGTTGAGATAGAGACAGGTTTGAAGTTGAAATATCTGAGATTTGAGAGAGGTGGTGAATTTAAAGCATTTTGTGAAGAGCATGGGATAAAGAGACAGATGTCTGCACCACGAACCCCACAACAAAATAGTATTATAGAGAGAAGGAACAAAGCTATTCTAAACACTATAAGGACAATGATGATTAAAGGAAATATTCCACATGTATATTGGAGAGAAGTTATGAGCACTGCAGTTTATACATTGAACCGGGTAAAAATCAAGCATGGCACTGGTAAGACTCCTTATGAACTATGGTATGGTCATATTCCTACAACGAAATTTTTCAAAATCTTTGGAAGAAAATTTTATATCAGAAGAGATGAAGATTTAGAGAAATTTGATCCTAGATGTGATGAATGTATCTTTCTTGGTTATTCTACAAAGAGAAAGGCATAAAAATGTTACAATAACAGGTTGAGAAAGTTAGTTGAGAGTGTTAATGTCAAAGGGGATGAAATATATCAGGGACAATCTAGATCTTGTGGATATGACTCAGATGACCAGGATGAAAATACAAATCAGAGAATGTAATCACAAACTCAGAATCAGAATCAGATTATTTCAGGGAATCAAAATGAAGAAGTTATTGTAGATAAAAAAGAAGCAGAGACACAAGAGTCAAGTATACACACAAATCCTAATAATCCAAGGTATGTGAGATTGAATCATTCAAAAACTTAGATAATAGGTGATAAAAATAAAGGTGTTCAAACTAGAAGAAGACTTGTTGAAAATAGAGAAGAGATTTGTCTGATTTCAAAGATTGAACCTAAAGATGTGAATGAAGCTTGAAAAGATGAGAATAGGGTGAAAGATACAGAAGAAGAATTAGATTAGATTTAGAAGAATAAGATATGGATTCTAGTTCCTAGACCTAAGGACAAGAATGTGATAGGTACTAAATGGGTTTTCATAAATAAACTGAGTGAAGATGGAGAAGTGGTCCAGAATAAGGCAAGATTTGTTTGTAAAGGTTATTCATAGATGAAAGGTATTGATTTTGAGGATACGTTTGCTCCTGTTTCTATAATTGAAGCTTTTAGATTATTTTTTCTTGTGCTACTTATAAAGATTATAAATTCTATTAGATGGATGTTAAGCCTGCATTTTTGAATGGTGAATTAGAAGAAGAAGTTTATGTAGAGCATCTAGATGGATTTATATTGAATGATTAGAGAAATGTGGTTTGGAAATTGAAGAAAGATTAATATGGATTGAAGCAATCCCCTAGAGCCTGGTTTGAAAGATTGGACAAGTATTTGTTGAAGCTTGGATTTAACAAAGATATTGTTGATAGTAAATTATACTTCAAGATTGATCATGATAGCATCTTGATTGTTGAAGTGTTTGTTGATGATATCATTTTTGGTGGCAATGATAATTTGAGTAAAGAGTTTTCCAATGAGATGCAAAAATAATTTGAGATGTTTATGATTGGTGAGATGAAATTATTTCTTGTTTTGCAAATTACTCAATCAGAAAAATGAATCTTTATATCTCAGTCCAAGTTGTTGAAAATTTTTGGTATGGAAGATTCTAAACCAGTCAGTAATCCTATGGTGACCAGATGCAAATTAAAAAGGGATGATTATTATCCTAAATAAAATCAAACTAGATACATATCAATGATTAGTGGATTGTTATATTTGACTCAGACCAAACCTGATATTATGAATGTTATTTGCATTGTTGGTAGATTTCAAGCAAATCATAAAGAATCTCATGTTGTGGTTGTTAAAATAATATTCAGATACTTGAAAGGGATAATTGACTATTGTTTGTGGTATCATAAAGATGATGATTTTACATTGAGTGTTTTTACTGATGTTGATTGGGCAGGTAATATGGATGACAAAAAAAGTACAAGTGGTGGTGCATTTTTCTTGGGGAGGAGATTGATTTCATGGTAGAGAAAAAAGAAAATTGTACTTCACAATCTACTATAGAGACAGAATATGTTGTTGTTGTTACTAATTGTACATAGGTGATATGGATGAAGCAAATTTTGAAGGATATCATAATTGAGTATGATGAGCCTATTTATATCCACTGTGATAATTCAAGTGTAATTAATATATCTAATAATCAGGTGTTACATTCAAAGAGAAAGCATATATCTATCAAGTTTCACTTTTTGAGAGAGAAGGTTAATGAGAAGGAATTCATATTGGAGTACGTGTCTGCTAAGGAAAAAATTACATATATCTTTACAAATCCATTGCCTAAAGATACCTTTGAGTGTCTCAAGTTAGGGGTGCTTAGCCCTCCTGATCAAAACTAAGGTGCATTGGTTTGCATCAGTCCAATGGAATTAACATAGATACCTTGTGATCTAGATTGATGTTTTGGTGGCTACTACTCAGAGGGAGTAGTCAGCTCAGTAATTTTTATGTTAAAATTTAAGGGGAGAGATATTTGTTCAGATTTTTGGTGTCTATGGTTAAGTGCATTTATGTGCCTTTTCCATTGATGTCAAAGGGGGAGAGATATACATGTGAAAAACCTATGGGGGAGAGATATTTTGAAGGGGAGAAAGTTTTAGTATGAGAGACATTGTAGAGAGACTCTGAAAGATATGTTGATTTGATTTCATTGTGAATTGATCCATTTTCACATCATATGTTGTCATCAATGTTAAAGGGGGATATTGTTGGAATATTATGCATATATGTTCTAACATTAATGTTTTGTCATTAATGTCAACATATTTCTACTATTTGAGACAACATGTAATGTTTGGTAAGATGTTTGGTTCGGTATAGATAGTGTGTTGATTATTAGTATATGTGGATGTATGCATTGTGTTGAGGTATGTATTTAGTTGATTCAATTCATCTCTCATATGTTTGCATGGTGAATTCAGTGAGTTATTTGTTTTTGTGTTGAGACTGGTATTTTTGGATGTTCAGTGGTGACAGTATTTTAGTATTTGGTTCGGTATGGTTCGAGATTGCAATATTTTGGTATGTGTACCCATGTGGGGTGTTTTGGACATTAATGTGTGTCTTCAGCTTGATTGGTTCATGATTTGGAAGTGTGCAAGCAATTTTATTGTTTGACAGAGGTTCTTGTTGTGTTCTTAAGGTTCGGTTCAAAGATGTTTATGATTTTAGATATTAGAGTTGATGTGGATGTTCCTAAGGTTATTCATGATTCTTGTGGATGTTTCTTTATTGTTCTCCTATTGTGTTGTTGGTTCACATTAATTAGTGTAATTGTATTTGTTGATTTTTGGTTGGCGAGTTTCTATTCTTGATGTTCTTGGCCAACTTGGTGATGTAACATGTTGCAGACATTCAAGGCATGATTATTGGATGCTTAGCATGTTCGAGGATGAATTTAATGATCTGATCTATTTCTTAGCTAACATAGATTGGTTCACATTAAATATTGAATCGTCTATGATTTTAAGTTTGTAATATAGGTCCTCGGTCAACCTTGTGAGAATAAGTTGATGTATTGTATAAATATAATTGTATCCTTTTGTGGATACTGTGTAAGATGTTTCAGAGTGTGCGAAGAGGTGTGAGTGGAATCTGCAATTAAGGTAGAGATTTGGTGTGGAAAAGAAATTTGTATTTACACTTCACTGGAACTGACCCAGGCATGTTGAAGATGCTATTATCCAGTTCATGACTTGTGGATATTTGTCCATTGTAGATTGTAGTCCATATAATTGTTGTAAGGTAGTGAGCCTTCCACAAGGTTATAACCCTCTTTTATTTAAGCAATAAGCTCTAGGAAGTGTGCCTAAGTACATGTGCATTCCATTGTAATACCTTTAATAGGGTATAGTTCTTTTAATAGAGTACATTATCTTGTGGGTTCATCCCCACTGTGGTTTTTCCCTTGACTGGTTTTTTCACATTAAAAATATTGGTGTTATGTATTATGATGTGGTGTGGATCTATGCTTTATTGTTCATTAATCAGATCTGAAGTTTATGGATAAAATTTTGTTAAAGTTTAAAGTGTTGCACACAACTAATTCACCCGCCCCCGCCCTCCTCCTCTTAGTTGTGTGTTGCCTTATTTCTATCAGTTATATGGAGGCTTTTTATATCAAATTAATAATGTTTGGGTCACTAGGCCAACCTCTCAATTTGATTTCTAAAGAATACAAATTAAAATCTAAAAAGTAAAAAATAATATAAAAAATTATGCATAGTCATAAAATGTTTCAAAAAGATCACTTTTTAACATGATACTCAATTATTATGCCTTGCTATCAAAATTGCTTGTAGCGAAAATTAAAAATTTTCTCCCTAGAATAATGTACAAAAATACTAAAATCCATAAATTATCCTCTTATAAGAACCAACCTTTATTCCAAAATGTAAAAGCATAAAACTATAAAATCAAATAACACAATAGTAATAATTAAATACTTCTAACATTATATTATTACTAAAATATGATAAACCTATTTTTTGATGAATCGAGCATTTCATTAAATATTTAATAGTGCACTATTCACAAAAAAGTAGGAGGTGTAACATCTAAAAATATAGGGTTTATAAATGTGGATCATTTAACATAAAAGACATTACATTTAAATATGTTATGGGGTAAATAAGATGTTCCCCTTTATCCCCAAATACACAAAGGATGGATCCAAATGATTAATCCCAAAGAAAGGATCAATGCACAAATGATTCAATCATTTGGAAATGAGAGCAAAGAGGAAAGTCTGAAATTCCCGTTTTATGGAAAGGAATGTGTGATAGATTTAGAAAGATTGAAATGAATAGAAGAAAAGTACTAACCTTAAGATATGGCAGATCTAAAGAATTTTGTTTTATGAGGTCTGTACCCTATTTCTAGAAAATATGAAGTATGATCTAGAACAGAAACGTAGAGACGAATAAAACCCATAAATATTTTTCCGATCTGACACCGTCTTGAGATAAAGGTTGACCTTGACCCACAAATGTCACCCATGAACCAATAATCTTGACCCTGACCTGCACAAGTCCGACCAAAAAATTGTTCGCGAATCTCGATAGTTCGCTGAAAAGGGTATCCAGATCTGAGTTCAAATCCATAGTCCCGCACTTGTACCTACAAGAAAAAGAGATTTGTTTGTTTGGGGGGAGGGGTTTGCCTTGGTCAAACCCCAATTTTGGAATTAACCTTATAATCAAATTGAAATTGCATAAGTAAACAAAGTAAATGAAATAATTCACCTTTCTCATGTAAAGGGTCCTTGTGGCGGATTCAAATCCATGAATCCACAAGTATGTATGCACCAAAAAGGATGTATAATGTAGAATATAGAATGTAGGATGTATCAAATCAATTTCTTGTAAATCTTCAACACCAATCTTGAATGGATCTTGGACTAGGAAGAAGCTTGGAGGAATGCAGATGGAGAAACCTTGAACAAGAGGGCTCCATGGAGCTTGAATCCTTCAATGGCCACCAATGGATCTCCTTGATGAAAATAGAGGCTTGAATGCTTGAGAGTAGATGCTTGCTTCAAACCTTGCTTCTTAGCTTGTACTTAGTTTATGGTTCTTGTTTGATGATGGTTGCTTGTGGTTAGAGAGTCTTAGAGAAAATGGGAGGAGAAAGCATCCTTTTATATGAAATTAGGCCACAATCTTCTAGAGAGGCCAACATAGGAGAATTAAATTCTAATTGGACCCATGCCCCTTGAAGATGACCTATGTTAAACATAATTTAGGAATCATCGTTTCAGAACCCAAAACAGCTGACCTGGAAGCGGGAATCAAACTTTTTCAAAGACTAACATCCAGAAACTATGAGATCATGAAATATTGACCTAGGTCAGGGGTCAGGTCAACCTTGACCTAGGTCAAGGGTGAGGTCGACCTTGACCCAGAAAGGTCAATTTTGACCCTATGGTCAAAAATCTTTGTTTTCAGTTTTGGATGTCAGAAATAGGATGGAAAAGTGGGAAATGGGGTAGAATAGGGGAAAAAGGCCAAATCCAAATCAGAGACCCATTCAACACGCTTGACATGATGCCAAACCACTTACTCGAAATGCTAAACCAATCTACAATGGAAGTGCTTCCATTTTCTAACTATACAAGAAGATATAAAAACACTCCTCAAAACTCACTCAAACAATGCCCGAAAAACTAGAAATAATAGAAATGTTGGAAGAGCTCGAAAGAAAAATCAAAACAAACTAGCCGCTAAGTGGCTAAAGTAGTGGTCGATGGAGGAGACATATCTCTGTCATCCTTCTTCCCCCATACATCAATGAGATCAAGAATTGGATTTGGAAGAGACCACCCATCTTCTGTTGTTTCTTCTTCTTCTTCTTCTTTCTTTGTCTCCTTTTTGGATGGAGAAATGGCCAGAAAAAGCCTAGGGAGCCACTCAACGGAATTGGGCCACCCAGAATCACCATTAGAAGTTGTCCAACTAGAACCACCATGAGTCAAAGGGTCAACACTGCACATGGGCCAATCTTTTCTAATAAACTTTAACTAAAAACAAATATCAAACTATCTTTTTTTTTTAAATAAAAGGTGTAGGCCTAAACCTTTTCTTACTAAACATTGACCTTTAATCCTAGCATACTTTAAACCTAAAATTTCTCTAAAAAAGATTGTACTAGAGCATAAGCATTTAGAATACACTATTAGAAGCTCCTCCTCCACCAACATAGGTTTGGAACAAATGTTCAACATGAACAAAGTTGTCATGAGAAGCAACGTGAATCCTTTTTCATGGAGGGAAAGAGGCATGCAATATTTATTAATGGTTTCTAGTTCTTTGATCACCTTATCATTGCTCACGTTGTTATTTTTTCTTTTTATAGTCACTTGTGTTAACCTACAACTCAAATGACAAGTAGTTCACTAAATCAACCCCCTCTCCAAGAATTCAAGTCACATTGTGAGGCTTTCATTTTCTAAAAAATGTCTTCTAACATAAGAAAATTTGCAAGTATTTTTTTCTTGGGGTTTGCACAAAATCCATTTTTTCACCTTATTAGGGTATTGATCCATTTCTATTAAATGAAAATATATTTTTTGTTTTCTATTAAGTTTTTTCACATTATAATTAGGGACCATGAATGGTATCATTTTGAAATAAATGTGATTTTAAAAAAAAAATGGTTGTTAGTATAATTATCTTAAGGTGGATTTTCTCCCTTAAGTCATGTGTGTATTTTCATTTTTTGTTCAACTAATATTAGCTCCTTTGACATAATATTAATTTATTTTCTCCCTTAAGCCATCTATGGCTTTTCATCTTTTGTAACAACTTTAATATGGTTGACGTAGTTTCTGATAAGGAGGAGTTGTTTCCTTTTTTATAACTAGAGAATGGGAGGCATGACTCTATATGCATAATAGATTGGATATTTATGATCTCAATACTTTTTGCCATCACCCTCAAGTTTCTTGGAATACATGTAGCAACTTCCAAGTAGGAAAATACATAATCCTTAAATGGATTGATCGTGTCATGGTAATGAAACAATTTTTTTTCATTTGCCTCTTGTCATACTCTTCTAATTATGTCTTTCCTTTAGGTTACTTTGTCAGACCACTTTCCCTTTAATTTTAGCATTAATTGGTAAGTGGATTAGAGTGGCCTTCCAAAATCTAGTTCTTTACGAATACTACTTGTTTGATTCATAAACCCATGCATTAGCCCACATCCAAAGATTTTTTTACCTTGAGTATTTCCCTACTCAAAAATATAGATGGATTGGCTAGTGGAATTGCATCATCCAACACACATCTTGCTTCCTTTGCATTTATGGTTGCCAACTTTCCATGTTTCATCGATGGTCCTATGAGACTAGCACCTCAGATATTAGTCACACTATGGAAGCACTCACTGCCAATCTTTTATCTCTTGACTTACAAGCCCATGTGGCTTAGCATCACCACTAAAATCTAATTATTAATATCTATATAGCCAAAGAGGCCCAAATCAGGGATATGTAGAAACTGAGAAATACAGTTTTGACTTCCAAGACCAATCTGCATGCAAGATACCTGTTACAAAGAATGAAGAAAAAGATGGAAAAAGATGAAACCCTTCTGTGCTCAAAATGTGAGAGCTCAAATGTATTCTAAGAGTATGAAAAAAATAATTATAAGCATTCAAACTTAAAGGTGAATGAAACCCTAAAAAAGAAAAAATCTATGATGTACAAAATAATTAATATAAAATATTAATTATATGCACCTACGAGAAAGCTTAAGATAAAAAGGAGTAATGAAACTACCTAATTACTCTAACACCCCCCCTTAAGTGAAGCTCAAGAGGTAAGCTAACCTAGCACAGCTATGAAATCAAGAAATGGGTCCCGGCAACAAGGCCTGATCAGGTACCCAATACAAGGAAATCTTTGTGAACCAAAGATAAAGGAGAAAACCTAGTGGGAAAAACTCCTCTCCAAAAAGAGATATAAAAGAAAACAAAAGACAAAAGATGACTTCAAGAGACTCTCTCAAAGCCATGAGTACAATGTGTGCTGCCAACCCCCCCATGAGAGAGGGTCAAGGCTCCAAAGCCCCCCCAGAATGAAAGAACCCCTGGGTCAATGAACAAACCACTGTGACTCCAATGCAAAGGAGTGAAATACAACGAGTACTGAAGGGGTAATCTTGAAAGAAGAGGGGGCACTAGAAGGCTGAGTTGATGCTCAAAGGAGTAGACATAAGGATCGTAAAATGGAATCCCCAATGCAAGTGGTATGATAGGTGTGTTGACACTATCATGAGAGAGGAGATGAGTGTCCTCTGTAGAATCCTCAACAACTGCACCTGGTGGCTCGATGAATGGAGCTGGAGGGTCTGGCAGTGCTGAAGAAGAGTCCTGCTGAAGAGAAAGAACCTCAACAAGATGTGGTGTGGCAGTCACAACAGTGGTCTCAGGAACAACACAGAGGTTCAAGTGACCTGATTGCACCACATGATGCTCTCACGGAAGAGGAGAGTTGTGCTCTGATGATGGAGATTGTGGACCAAAGTGAGAAAAGGTGTAGATACGGGTGGAATGATCAACTGTCCCTATAGCAACAATGCCACCTATCACACTGTCCTGAATGAAGACTGAATCTGGTGTGAACTCAACTGTCTTCCCTGATCCACTATGTTTAATCTAGTAAATCGAGAGAAGGTTTGTAGACAGAGATGGAACATATAATACATCATTGAATGTGCCATCCTGAATGCGTACAGAACCTTTCCCACAGACTGGCATAACAATGTTATTCCCCATGAGAATGTGGGGAATAGGAGAAGCCTCAATAGAAGAGAAGATCTTCGGAGAAGACACCATATGGTGAGAAGCACCTGAATCCAGTATCCAAGGGACCTGGGAAGGGGATGCAATGGAAGCCCGTAATGAATGACCCTGTCCAAAATCCTGTCCAGATGTCGAAGATGAGGCAGAAGACTGAAAACTAGACCCCTGTGAGGTGGAAGAGGATGGAGAGGAAATAGTGCTCTTCTGAAGGAGAGCTTGCAAATCTGCAATCTGTTTCTCATAGCCATCAAATCTCTTCTGAAAAAATTGTGACTCATCATGAGGCCCCTTCTAACAATAGGAACATGTAGGGTTCTCAGTCTTCTGTTTCTCCTTCTTAGAAGAAGATGGTGGGCCAGTAGAGTGCTGAGAAGAGGAATCAAATATCTACTTCAGCTTCAGCTTCTGTGTATCCTAAGATGACTTGGAAAGCAATGCCTGTGACTGTGAACCTGTAAGAGAATCCATCTGACTGAGCTTGGACTAATCACAAGTTAACCTGTCACAGAAGGTCTCAAAAGAAGGCATAACATGATGTGCACCTAGTGCATCCATAGTGGTGTAGAAGGTAGAAGTGAAAATCTGATAAGGGCCATGAAGCTTTGAGAGTATCAGAAAGAT
The DNA here is from genome assembly GCA_018584345.1 of Thuja plicata. Taxonomy (NCBI): domain Eukaryota; kingdom Viridiplantae; phylum Streptophyta; class Pinopsida; order Cupressales; family Cupressaceae; genus Thuja; species Thuja plicata. The sequence continues at coordinate 1,269,376 of MU226331.1, read as the reverse complement.
ACACTCATCATCTGACTTTGTCTTTCCAGCAACCTGTAAAATAGATCGAAGAGATTTGAACTTCATCAGGAAGTCCTCAATGCTGGTGAATGATTCAGGTACCAAGGAGGTAAAATTTGCATCTATCTGGAGAACCCTGAACTGATTCATGGTGCCAAACAAGGTGGAAAACTTATCCCACATATCCCTGGGTGTGGTCAGACCATCCAGGTGGAACAACAACCCATCTAAAATATTCATGGCAATGAGGCCCATTGCCTCATCCATCTTATTTCTGTGCATAAGAGCCTCATAAGGCCTCTATAGAATTGGCTGAGCCGCATCTAGGCAGGACCATAAACCTCATGACATGAGGATTCTGGTCATTTGTGGCTTCCATGTGTGGTAGTTATGTGGTGTCAGCCGGGCCACAGAGGGGTCCGACATTGAGAGAAGAATAAGACAGAAGTAGAAGGGTCTTTCTGAAGGAAATTGTAGAAAGTAAAATGCACCCCCCACAATGTATGATACTATCCCCTGTACACCACAAATTACTATGAAAGCACAAGAAACGAGAAAAAAACTGAGTTCTAGAAGCAGAACATGAGCACAAAAGAAGGTGCATCTTTGACTATAAAATCTAGTAAGCAAATGGAAAAATTAGAAAATGAAACCTAAATGAGAGCGACAGGCTCGGAAAGAGCTTTCCAACAATATATAGAAGTAAAAAATTCAAGTCTGTATGAGCCCTGTAGGACCAAAAAGGCACAGGTATCCCAAAAAGACAAGCTCCCTGGAAAAAAATAGTCCCGGGAAATATTTTGACGGTCGTATGGCTGTCACGGGATGTCCGACCGGGCAGAGGTGGCCGGTGGGCAGTGCCGCTAGCGGAGGAGGCAGCCGGGTTGGGCGGCGGTGGCGACCGAGCGACACGGCGGTGGCGGCGTGGTGGCCGGAGGGTGGCGCGCAGGCCAAGGGTGGCGCGCAGGCGGCGTCCTGGCTGAGCGCGGGTGGCGGATTTGAAAATAACGCAGGAGGCATTATTTTGAAAAGTGTTTTTTTGATTTTTTGTGAAAAAAAATAATTTTTTTTTATTTTCGTGCCCGTACGACCCTAATAGGGCAAACAATTTCTCCCAGATGCTCTGGAGGCCAAATAGGTCTTGTTTTATATGGATTCTGGGGTTTTTGGGCCTTTCGAACGCAACCGTGAGGTTGGTTTTTGCCCAAAGTGCACCAAAAAAAAGAGACTCACCAGATCCAATAAAAATAACAGAAAAGAGTAGAAAAAAAGATGCTTGATCCACAGCTTCAAAAAAACTTGAACAAGCAGCTGCAGAATGGCTCTAATACCATGTAGAAACTGAGAAATACAGTTTCGAATTCCAAGACCAATCTGCATGCAAGATACCTGTTACAAAGAATGAAGCAAAAGATGAAAAAAGTTGAAACCTTTTCGTGCTCAAAATGTGAGAGCTCAAATGTATTCCGAGAGTATGAAAAAAACAATTACAAGCATTCAACCTTAAAGGTGAATGAAACCCTAAAAAAGAAAAAAGCTAGGATGTACAAAATAATTAATACAACATATTAATTATATGCACCTACGAGAAAGCTTAAGAGAAAAAGGAGTAATGAAACTACCTAATTACTCTAACGGGATAAACTTTACTGGTTGAAGGTGGGTGATAGACCTTCCAATGAGTTTTTTTAGCTCTTTGTGCTTGTCATTCCTCACCCGACATCAAAAAAATCAAGGAAGGTGAAGTATTACTCTCTAAAATATTAGACATTCTCTAGGTGTTTATCCAACATTATGAGAATGATTTCACTACTTGGGATGCCTCTCTTGAGAAAAATAGATCACTACATGATTGCACCAAGATTGTCTTGTTTCAAATTTGTAAAGCCCAAATGCCTTTTGCGAGCAATTATTCTCTCTTTAAGACCTCAAACAAGCTGTCGGTTCCATAGCTAATGAAAAGGCTCCTAGATTAGATGACTTCCCTTGTGAATTATACAATTATCTTTGACCTTGTGTAAGTTAAAACTTGTATAAAGTATACCTTGAGGATTTTCACAATCAATCTCTAGAGCAATTGATTAACAAAGGCAACATAAAATCCATACCTAAGCTTGGCGATCTAGAAGACATTTGTAACAAGTGGTCGATCACACTGCTTAATGTTTAATACAAATCATTTCCAAGGCCTTGGCTCCAAAAAAAAATCATTTTATCCCATGGATTATCCATCCTAAGAAGGATAGATTTGTCAATCTTTATTTATATAGGAGAACATTATTATTTTTTGAGAAGGTATGGAATGGGCTTGTATTCTAAATAGCCAACCCTCTTCCTGGAGACTGACTTTCCCAAATCCTATGATCACATTGAATGACCTTTCATTTTGGCTATGTTGGGTGCTCTTGGATTTTGGCGTTGCTTCATTCAACCAATTAAGATGCTGCTTAGAGATGACTCTGTGTATATCACCATTAATGGTCATTTGTCTCAACCTTTTCAGGTCCACTGTTACATCTGTCAGGGTTGTCCTATGTCTCCTTATTTATATGTTCTTGCATCTAAAGGATTTGGATATATTTTGAAAACTCTATTTATTCCAAGTGGGTTAGAGGAATTTTCCTGCCTAAGTTACCTAATGAGCTGGTTAATGGCCATTTTGTAGATAACTCTTTCCTCGATCTGATCAATGAGGATAAAAACATCAAAGAGGCCCTTTAATGCCTTAACACCTTTTGTTTGGATTCTAGTTCTAACATCCAATGGCATAAAACTTAGTGTTACCATTAATTCTTTCTTTTGATCCCACCATAGTTTCTCTAGTATGGGTGGAAGTGGATTGGGCATGGGGAGAATTTTTTATTTCTAACAATTTCCTTTACTTTCCAATCTTCCCTACTAGACATATGGAATTTAGTCTTTACTAGATTTTAGAAGAAGCTTTTCTATTGGGTTACCAAACTGCTCCTACTAGTTGGTAAGTTTCATGTGTGCTCTAAAGTTCTCACACCCACCATGTTTATTATGTCTCTTGTTGGGCTCCTTTTGAGGCCTCTTAAATTAAACTAGAAAAGCTTCTACATGATTCATTGTGGGTTTTTTGAGCTTCTTTAGAGGCCTCTTACATGAAACTGGAAGAATCTTTTGTGGGATTTTTTGTAGGCCTCTTCGGACAACCACAAGGGTTTCTATTAATTGTTTGGGGAGTCATATTGCCTCCTACATGAATCTAGCGATCTTGGGCTCCTCTCAATCCAACAACAAGGATTAGACTTTGTGTCGAATGGATTGTTTGTGTCATTTCTAGAGATGAAGCCTGCAAAGTTCTCCTTAGGAATTGTATCTCCTCTAGGTTTCAGTTAATCAACCTACCTATAAGGTAATTAAATTACAAACCCTTCTAGTTATGAAAGACCTTATTTACATTGAGGGAAATTTTTGTGGAAAAAATTAATTGGTGTGCCTGGTAAGATGCTAAGCCCCAACTTTGGTGTATTTTCTTAGGCTTTCAAGAGGTGAAAAGAAGAATCCAAATAAGCAATTATGAAAATCAAATTTTGGCATTTCGACATAAAAAAAATGCTCACTAATTTTGATAAGACAAAGTACAATTAAGAACACTGGCATAAAGACTCGTACAAGTAAAGATTACATGCTATACGATCAAACAACTTGATACAAGATAGGATTGAATGTAAGACGACAAACAAGATTGACAAGAATACACCCGCACAAGTTAAGGGTGCTTCCCATATGACAAATCTAATGACTTGATATGAAAAAATAATTGGAAGCAATTTATCGTACAACTTTTATGGCCAACCCATAGGAGTAAATGCATGGACAACCATAAAAGTGACCTATACCTATGAAAAATTCAGCCAAAATGCATGAAATTTGAATTCACGAAGAGGTGTTTTGATCACTTACTAGTGGTGGGTAATTACGAGGCATGCTGTGACATCTCTAATTTTTAAACTGGTGTCTATGCACAAGGACCACCATTTTCTCTTAGAGAAGGTTTTTTTGGTTTTCAAACTTAAGAAGGTAAAAATGAATTGAAAATGACTCTTTGACCCCTTAAGTAGGATTTTGACCTAATTTTTAACTTTCTTTGATCGATGTGAAAATTGTACCCCTATCTAATTTGATGGTCCTAGATCCATTTTCGGGATCAAAATCAAAATCTGATATCAATTTTCTAGTCAAAATCTCAAGTCAAATTTTTGGTCAAATGTAGTTGATCGCTTGCGCAATCGATCTTCATAACATCAAACCAACTTAGAATTCTTTCAAATCATCGCTTAATCAATCTATGTCCTCAATTTTGGTCAACCATTGTCAATATTGGTCAACAAGACCCTAATCAAGCACCAAATGCATTCCTAAATGTATGCAACCCAATCATAATCAGATCAAATATCTTCTAAGTCATTTCATTTTAATTTCTCCTAAGGGGCATGATGATTACATCTTCTTTAGAAATCAAGTTGTTAATAAAAAAAGACTTCATTTCTAGGGGCATTTCAACTTCATTAGAATCCATATCAATTTGAGGTTCCTTTGATCCTTTTTAGAGAGTGATTTCATCGCTTCATATCAAGTCACTTGGATAAACATCTAATCTATGGCAATGCAGTCAAATATCTAGGGGCATATCAGTTTCATCACATCACACCAATATGATATTGTCCTCTTAAGTTTGATAATTGGCTTCATTATAATCCATATCAAGTCAATTATCCAAATTAGTCTCTTAATGGTAATCAATTTCATCTCACCTCATGAAGTTGGTTATTCACTTTATATCAATCTTATGTTTTAAGAATCTTTCTAACATTGATCAATTTGATCGCTTCACATAAAATTGGTTATTTGTCACCACCATCATTGGATAGATGATCAGTCTTATCACTTCACATTAGGTTGCACATTCTAGTCTTTCTTCACCAGTTCTAGTTCCATCAAGCTCAGAATTGGTATCTTTCAAATCTTCAACTAGTCTTCGTCCAATCAAGCTCAGAGTCAATTTCTCTCCCCGGGAATAGTTTCATCGCCTCATTTCAAACTATTCTATGCTTCAACAACATACATTCTTTGATTTAATGCACTTCTCACACATCAATTCAAAGAGGGGCAAATGTAATCACCAAAAAAAATTCTTCTAAACTATCAACCCCTAATCTTGATTAATCAACCTTTAATCATCAACATCCTAACCAAAGACAATTTTGTTCATCAATTAAACCTGATCTGATGACTAGGTTGTATTTAATCACCAAGTTAATCAAAATCGCAAATATCAAGTCAGGGTATGGACAATGAAGAGGAAAAGAATAGCAAAAGCTATGCTGAGTATGGCGAAGAACAGTTCACCTGTAGTATTACAGGTCAAGATAAGAAAGTGGTTTGGAGAAACTTCGATTCCCTCTCGGCCAAAATGGGCATTAAAAGAGAATTGGTAAAAACCCTGGTAAAGGAAAATAAAGAGGGAAGAATTCAGATGGAGGAACTCATTGACCTGGCCATGGTGATATTCAGTGACAGTGCAAGGGAAATACCACAAATGGACATGCTCAATAATGCAAAGAACAACGCAATAGACAGCTACAAAACCACAAAATGGACCTATTATGAAATCAATGCCATGAAAAAAAGGATGGACAACATGGAGAAGGAACACATTAACAACAAAAATAAAAACATTACAGAAGACAGAGAGCTGGACAACAGAGTGAATGAACTGAAAAACAGAATTGAAAGCATTGAAGCTACTATGGTCAAAATAGCAGAGCAGAGTTATAATATATTAAAATCTTCTAATGACAACATAAAGGTCATAATTGATAAGTTCCAAGAGCAACATGGTAATCTAGAAGGAAGGCAGAATAATGGAGACAAGAACCAACTCCAAGAAGATGAAAATGCAAAGAATCAGACAGACAAGGGAGCTGACAAGGAGTTGGCTGATATCAAAGAAGCTGCTGAAAGAATGACAGAGCTAGAGATCAGAGCAACGGAGATCCTTAGAGACATAGCCTAAAGGATGGACCTAGCTTTTATTCCTTCCTTTTTTGATATGTGATGCTGGTTTTTTGGACATTGTATCTGTTCTGCTTGTTTTGACTATTTTCTGATGTTTGAATTGTAATGTTTATATGCTTTAGACTTCGTTTGTTTCTTCTGTAGGGTTTCAGGCACCCATCAAAACCTATTTTCCATAATAAAAAAAAATTGAATCATTTTAATCTTATTTATTTATCAAATATCCTAGCATATTTATTAAATAATTTAATTTTCCATTAAATCATAAAAAGGGATTAATTTGATAAAAATAATTAAAATTTGAGAAAAAGGGAAAGTTGAATAAATAAATAAAAAATCTGGAGTTGAAAAAGGAAAGCTGAATAAATCAATCAGAAAAACATTCAATAAAGCTTATCTCAATAAATCACTCAAGAAAGCGGTCAATCAACTCAAACTCACATGGATTGTGCTAATTCTGGGAGAATCTTGACCACTTCTTATCAATCAATCTCGACCATCGCTTTTATCTAAGTTTTTTATAAAATCAGGCTCTCACCTCTCAAAATCATAACAAATATCATAACACAAAAATTAGAGAGAGACAAATATCATGGTATTGTTATCATGCTAGTTTATTCTTGATTAGTTGTGCATCAAATATTTTTAGATTAATCTTGCATAATAGATTTTAGCATTGAATCATGAATTTTATATAGCTTAATTTTCTTATCGTTTTGCATTCATTTAGATTAATTTTCATCTTATTTACATTCAAAACATCCCAAAACATAGATTAACCATGCATTCATGTTCAAATCCTTCGTCTTGGTATAGTAAAGTCACTGGTAATGCTTGAAAAAATATGAGAGAAATCATACTTGCCTCATTTAGGAGGCAATAGATCGATTTAGTATGGTTTATATGTTGCGATCTTGTTTCATTTATCTAACCATGCATGCAATGATCTATTGAGTGTTTGTGACAAACAGGTATGCAAATTTCTCATACACACTATCATGAGATCAAATTTTAGGGTGGTCCCACAATAGTGTGTCCCACTTTTTGGCCAACTTTGACACAAAGATCAACATTTTGAGAAAAAAACTTCATTTTCAAACACCTACTGCCACAAAACTATAAGAAATTTGAAGATGATATAAACTAGGGTATTTTAGAATTTTCTTTCTAGTTTCTAAATATATTTAAAAAAAAAAAATTAAAATTCATTAAAATTCATTTTTCCTTCTCCTTCGAAAAGTGGTTTGTGTGAAAAAACTGTGATTTTAATAAGTGACTTTCACTTGGATCAGCATAATTTTTTTTTAAAATATGATAATGATGTAATTCTTTCAAAATTATATTTGTAACTTCAATATCTAGAGGATGTAATTGATTTCATTCATTTTGGGTCAATATTTCATAGTTTATTAAGTTTTAAAGTGACAGTAACTGTAATTTAGACATAAGGTCACTTTGATCACTGTAACTTGAAATGTATATATTGAAATTCATTTTTTTTATATAGAAAGGTAACACAAATACGCTTTTCCTACATATTTTTCATAATTTTTTTTTTGTAATTTACTATTTTTCCCAAAGCCTTGAAGAGACAGGTTGTTGAATCGCCAAACAACCTATGTTTAGTTAAAGTAATTTGAAAGTGATAACGAACTCAATATGTATTAAAAATATATTCATTAGAAAGATTGTTTCGAATTGCATCATTTGGCATCATGTATTTGAGAAAAAATATTTGATTTGGTCCTTGTCCCAGGCCTTGAAAGACCAATTTTTAGGAGGTTTTTGTTTTCTCAGGGGAAATTTTCATTTTAGGGTCCTTCGCGCGAAGGTGTTTGAGGGGGTTCGAGCGAACCCACCAAGAAAAATTTGCCCAAATTGCTTGTTTTTTGTTGATTCACATGGTTCACTCGAATTGGGTCTAGTTCGAGCGAACCCCCATTTTATATAGTTCACGCGAAGCTTATTAACCACTTCGTGCGAAGAGGGTACTTCGCGCGAAGCCAACAAAAAATAATTTTTTTTTGAAAGTCCAAAATCCTTTGTCTTGAAAAGTGGGATACACTACTGTGAGATCACCCTTTATTGAAACCACATCTTCTATTTTAGCATAAATGAAATCTTCATTGAGAACACTAGCAGATTGAGAATACAAGTTATCCATACCTTTAGCTGGCTCAACCAACCTACTATCACGTGCATGTATTTATTTTCCTAATACTCTCTTTTCTTCAATATTTTCATTAAGAGATTCCAACAATGACAAATCTATACCTATTTTGGTGTTGCTGGATTTGCAAGTGAATCCCTCTATTTCCCCCTTAGTGATATGACCATTTTTGTATGACAATGCCCCTTTTTTAAGAAGATTACATGATTGTTTTTTTTGTTCCCTCTGTATGCATGACAAAAATAATTCAGGCTCTTTATTTTCAGCTTAGTGCAAGATTTCTCTCTGTTTCTGATCAGGACTCCAAGACACTGGTGATTCTACTAATGTTGGTATCAAATCTCATTCCCCAGTAACTGAGAAATTGTAAGACACCGACTCTTTATCTTCTAATTTTCCCTTTGATCTTTATGTTGTAGCCGAAATCTTTTGTTCAAGATTATTGAGGTGGTAATATCTTTGATGCCCATATTTTAGCAATAGGGCAGATCGATGATCTTCAGAGAGATTTAACTTATTCTTTTCAGCCTCACAAATTCTCCCTTTGAAGGCATTCTAAATATATTGGAGCATTTGATCATTTTCAGCATTTAACTCTTCGATAGTAGGTTTCTTTTTGGACTGTTTTTTGGAATGGACCTCTTGCTCACTTAGATTAAAAAATAATGAGAACAAAAAGAAACTGAGACTACTAGAGGATCATGATAATCAACTCTTATTTCTTCTTTAAACTGAGCTATTCATTTCTCATGTGCTTGCAAAAAGTGTGTTCTTTCTTCTAGCTCTTTTAGTCTGTGAAATCTAGCGTAGAGACTCAACCATAAAAGTGCAGATACATGATCATCTTCCATACTCTTCTTGATTTTTACGGCTTCAGAAATACTTTCTTTGCACCGATTCCAAAAGTCATGCAACGCTTTTCCATCCATCTCAAGAATTTCCGTAATAGTAGGGTCTGGTCTTCTCCCATTTCTTATAACTTTTAAATTTTGCATAGTTATTCAACAGATTCACCAATATCTTGCACACATAGATGTCTTCAAAACCCAAGGAAAGAAATGACTAATCTTTTGATTTCGCTTTTCACAGTAGAGTCGCCAAAAATCTGTTGAAAATGACTCAAGATGCCCAAAAAGAAGGACAAACAACACTAAAAATTGGAGAAGTTGTCATTAGATTGATAACTTTCCTATGAATTTTAGAGGTACAACTCCCTCTTAATGATATATGCAATGAATGGAAATATAGAATATGCTTTTTACCGGAAAGAAGAAAAGGTAAATCGACACCTAACCATAATCATGAAAGTAGATGCAAAAGATTAAGCACAGAAATAAGTGAATGCAATGAAATAAAGCACTTATCACATCTCCCACACCCACGGAGGAGAAACAATAAAAGAATGAGTAGCCAGTCTTTGCAATAAATGAATTAACTTGAATTCACAGATTCACAAATAAACATCCACACAATTTGATATGACATAAATAACATTGAAAAGAGATTGTAGTGACACAAAGGATATTTGCAACCAAAAGAAATCATCCATAAATTCACAGATTTAAGAACATTCCCTTTGTTTCTCCATTACCAAAAATGAGCTCAGAAACTCCTTTTCTACACAACAAAATGTGTTTACAAAGAAAATAAAACTGCCTTCGCCTTCCTCTGTAGCTTTTAGTGAAGACCCACTTTATTGGTAAGAATTAAAATTAATAGTTACTCTCCCTAAGATTTTCAGTTTTGATAACTGATTCTTTGAAAACAATTAAAATTGTAAAATCCCCGTAAGTTTAGTTGTGACACCAAATTTATTAATAAATTAAAACATTATGGAACATTTTATATTAAGGAAGACTTTCAGTGTGAAATGATTGGCAGATGCTTATCCCATACTCTGGTGTTAACTTATGTCTGGAACCTTTAATTTATTCTAACTGCATAGTTTTCACTGCTAACAGTTCAAATCTTGTGTTTTGTATAGTGGCAGTATTTACACAATCTTCCAAAGTTTGTACATTTTCCTTTAACTCCCTTATCATAGTTGTACTGTCAATTTTAGGTGCACTGTGGAGCTACCAATCTTCCCTATCTCTGACACATATCAAAGTCATAAAATATAACACGTAATCCAATCTTGAAGAGCTCTGCGCAGAGAAGAATTATATTTTTTTCTCATAGTGATCAACACTGATTAATGTGTATAATGAATAAAAATGTTCGGCTCTACGCCTGAAATGTGTCAGTATTAAATGAAGTATGTTTCTCTATTTCATTATTCTTTCTACCATGGATATCAACAAAATACTTTGACGGTGTCCTTTGGCTACTAAAGCAAGTTACAATGCCCTGACATGCTTGCAACTTATCCTATGCAATGGTCAACCTCGCGATCAAGGTGTCGATGGAGTACAACATGCTCCAAGTTCGATGTCAAGGAACTCCATATTTTTCATACACCCCAAAGATATAACATTCACCAAATTGTATAAACATTTGAGCTCATTATTGGCACCAAAAGAGGATGGTGAAATCAATTTTCCACACTATCTATTTTTGAATTAATTAATTCTGGAAATGAAAGCTGGAATAAGCTATTCTGAGTTTGGTGATATGGGAAAATATTGATATGGGAAAATATTGATATCATGTTGTGGATTTGTTCATCAAAATATGCGACTTGTATGTGATCTACAACATTGTAAGAACACAAACTACCCTTTTGTCTTATGGATCAAAAGTTCCTAAAACCGTGCTAAAATCATCTCTGTCAAAAGTGTATTTAGCAATTTATCACCACCGTGTTCTCTCTGTGCAAAAATAGCTTCACGTTCATCAAAGAAAATGATGGTATCATTTATACCAACATTTCAAAAGAGACCATGCAGATCAAAAGAATAATCATCACAACTATTTCCTCAACGGACCAATTGGAGTGAATGAAGATCTACAAGAAGAATGCATTTTCCTAGGTGATGACAATAACAAAGAAGCCCCGCGCATCTGATGAGTGTTCATATCATGTTCTAAAACATGCATTTTATGAGATTCTGAGTACTTCACTCATGCTTTCACACTATTCTGTGATACATAAAAAAACTTCAACTTATTTCTTGAATAATTGGTCGGGACACTCTATTCATACATGCATATGTTCCTCCACATTGGAGCTCTGTCATTACTACCTTTCAAACACCATAACACCAAATTTGGGTGCACCATTGGTGAAGCATGTTGTCAATAATCCACCATTGTGTCTTGCTGGAATGATATCTCTCTTTGGATTAACAATATGCCCCATCTTTCCTTGTAGAATGACGATGACTTACGCGCCCTTTGTATAGAGTTATTGCGACAACGGGATGAAATTTGAATATGCGATCTTTTAAAACTTTTTACTACATTGTATCGTGACCAATGACTAAGGTGACATAAGATGTAGCTCGAACCTATTTCCAAACTCCTTTTGTGACACTTTGATGGGTGTTCAGTGTGTTCTTTGTACTTTGAACCCTTGAAACATTTTGCCTTTGGGCCTTTGAATTTGAACCTCTAGACTTGAACTTTTAATCTTGAATCTTTGAACCATTTTGTCAAACTTTGAACTTTCAAACTTTTGAATTTTGAACCAACGAACTTGAACTTTTGAGCTTTGTGTTAGTGAATAGATTTGTCCTCTTAAAATATCTTTACAAACTACCTCTAAATGCACATAACAAGAAGACAACCAAACTAACAGTTGAGTTATTTGTAATGATATGTGCAAACACTCTCTGAGTTTTGATACGAAGGCTCAACTCCCTTCTACAAGATATTCAATGAATTACAACCGGTTATGTCTTTAACCAGAAGACACGAAGGCTTTTGACATTCACTCATCACTATGAAATGAATGCAATCATCAATTTACCAATTTAAAAAGAGAGAGAAAGACAAGACGACCATAAGACTGCATATTCAATCCTTCACATTACAAAGGAAATGAGAGAAACTAAACATTTTATTCCGCAATATGTGAATATGTGAACCACATGATTACATACAACACATACTTGATAATAATGGAAGAAGATATCCATAAAATAAAAAAGGAAAACCATATGATCAATCCTAATCAGAAGAAATGAATATACAAACCACACGATCTGCAATATAGATTCATCTTTATTTCTGAATATCACAAAGTGACCACGAGGTCATTTGTGTTTTGCCATTACAGTAAAAAAATACAGAAAATATAAAATAAAAATTCTCTCTTTCCTTTCCCTCTGTTACAATCAACACAGATATATTCTACTTCCCCCAAGTCATAGGATTGTTGCCAGAAGAAAAACCCCTATCCATGAAAAATATTTCAATAAATAACATCTCCCACTCTTTATTCAGTTATATAACTGAATTATAATAATGTTTAATTAACATTATAATGTCTCTCTTCTTCACATCATATAGTTCTTTGTTCATAATCTTTACTTCTCCTGAATAATTCTTTCTCCGTGGTAATCTTCAAGAGGATAAATTTGACAATAATCTTCCAGGTGTCCAGTTCTGCATAACTTTCCTATTTCTCCACTTGGGCAAATATATTATTTAATCCATAAAGGTTAAAACTCATATATCTTTTATTATTCTCATTATCTTTTTCCTTTGTAACCAATTATTGAAAAGAATGGTAATTCTCTTCATTCCCCTTATTGCATTAGTACCTTCATCCATCGAATCACACCCATCATGGCCTTAATAACTCCTTCGTTCTGCTCTTTGAAGAATTTCTTCTGCAAATTGGATACTTGTTGGATTTCCATGTAGACCCGTACACAATCCTTCATAACTTCTGGAAAACCCAATATTTTCTTGATCGCTCCGGTGGAAGGCTACACAACTTAGCTATTAACAACATATTAAAAATTCAGTGCGATCCAATGGTTGGTTTTTGACGTATGCCTCTCGGACATGACTATATTTTCTTAAACTTCCTACTCTCCTCCATTCCAAAGTAGTTGTTCTTTAATGGCTCCATAGAAGTACATAGTGAGGGAATTCTACAATTTTAGAAATTATATCATGCCAAACTTGATCCATAAAACCAATTGAGCTCTCAATCTGAACTTTTAACCTTTGTTTTTTTTGAAACTGTGAATTTGAATTGTACTTTCGAATTTGCAAATCTGAACCATGCATCTTGAACCTTTGAACCTTGAACCTGTATTTTGAACTTTGAACCACATGGTTCGAGGTTCAAATCCAATATCTCCTGGCAATGCAGCCTTTTTACAAAATATCAATTTTACAAGGCATTTTTAGCAAAAAATGATATAAGATATGGGACAATTGTGCAGATTTATCCATAGGGCTCGGTTTTGAAAAGTTTAAAATTGGGGTGCCAAAGGCAAGCCAACACTTTGTATGTTGGTTCAATGATTCAAAACGGATTCCACAATTTGATCTTTGGTCAAACAAAATAAGAAATAAAATGTGGTTTTGGGCTATGGCGAAGGTTGAGATTTAATGGGGTGGTGATAAAATGTAAGATTTTAAAAATTTGACCAGATTTAAAATCAGGGTAAGACATATAAACACTTTTTATCTTGGTCTTTCAAAGTTACCTGAATTAAAGTGAACCCATTGAATCCATTGAGGAAATAGAAATAACTGCTACTTGTCAGGTTATCCAAAACTTGATTAATAAATGGTAAAGGGAAATAATCATTTTTAGTTCAATTTTGTTCAATTCTCTATAATCTACACATAATAACCACTTACAATTTTTCTTGGGTACAAAGTTACCAATGGGGAAACCCATTGGCTATTTGATATATGGTAGATGAACCTAACTCGAAGAAGTTATTATGTCTCCTATTTAAAATATCTCTATTTGGGGATGTCTCTCATGTTTGTCATCCTTTATGTATATGTGATGCGTACAAATATTTGGATGGATATCCCTCACATATTTGTATTCCCAAATAATAGTCTCCATTTTATTCTTTCAAACCTACTTTAAATCATCCTCTTACTGTAATCACCCAAAAATGGTCTACAAAACCCTAAGCCCCTAATCTCAACTATTCATCAAGAAAACCCTAATCTTGATTAAACCCCCTAAGTCCTAATCTAAGGCAATTCAACTTATCAATTTGATTTGACCTAAACTCTAGGTCTCATTCAATCATTGCACTTGATCTTGTTTAATTAATTAATTCCTAAATCCTAATGTTGTTGACAATTAAATCAACCTTATAATATTTATTTAATTAATGTCTTAGGATGTTGATTAAATAAATAGGAATAGTCAATTAATAAAAAAGGATTAAATCAATTATGTCATCATAATTTGGAGGAAAATGCATTAAACCATTTGAAATAATCCAAAAAGCACAAATTTATGTCATCAATTACTTAACTGATTGATCAAATCAGTTTAGTTCAATCAATTGATTATCATAATGGAAACAAATCAAATAAGTTCAATTAACTAAACTTTATCTCCTCATCATTTTGGAAGCAAATCAGTTAACTATTCAATCAATTATGTTAACTCATCATTCGATTTAGCAACTTCCAAATCGACTTTGATAACTTCCAAAATGACTGATTAATCATTGGATTTAACCGATTCTTCAACTTTGAGTCTTGACCAATCAAATCAGTTGTGCATAGATTGTGGTAGTTTGGGATCTTTTTCAATCATCAATCATTAATCATTCTCGTCTGTCCATTTTTTAGAGTATTTGTATATAATAAGGCTTGCATTCTTCTAAAAAGAGAAATTGTGAAGTAGAGGAAGGTTGTCGAATTGGTGATAGATTATTCATAGTTCATTTAGTTTATTTGCATTTGCATAGTTAAATTGTAGGAATATTACTTTCATTTTCTCAATAATGGATTAATCTTGGCTTGATTTGGAAGAACTTGCATTTCATTTGGCTTGGCTTTCAAAATCCTTCATTTAGATAGAGTTTATAGTCATTAGATTTTACGATGATCTGAGAGTAAAATTCATACTCCTATTTACTAGAAGGTAATAAGTCACTTTGATTGATTTGTTCTTCATTAATTTAGTTTGTTTAATCAATCACACAATGATTCATTGAAGTGTTTGTGCTATCTAGATAAGTCACATTTTCACACACACATTTTTGGCATCCACCATAGGGAAAAACATCCATTTATGATCACACATTTGAGTTGATGTTGCAAGTCCCGAGGTTATTTCCATACTTTGATTATCTTTTCTCGTTCGAGCATTCTCATAGATCAGTACAAGTTTAAATAAATTCTTATATGGCAGTATGTATGTTGTCGTATCGTATTAGTGCTTGTAGATTCTTGTACGAGATTCTACACTGGTTTTTGAAAAAATAACAATATTTTTTACTATTATTTGGTTTTGATTTGACTTTGTTGACACTGATAAGTTGATTGTTTTTGTCTCTCTAGATTTTTTGCAGCTTAACATATCTATGCAAGTCATTTCATTGAAGACATTTGAAAAACATCTAGACCTTTTGTGCAGGATGCGTGCTAGAGAGATAAAAATTGAGACTACTTATGTATTTCATGTAGGTTGCCTGTGGAGAAACAACTGAACTTTGTATTTTTTTTTTATGAATAAGGAATCTCACATGCAAGACTTTTAAAAATGAACAACTGTTTGGCGTGTCTGAGAAAAAGTGAAAAGGTAGGAAAGTATGCTCTTTTCCTTTTAAGGGAAAATTAGAAATCCACACCCTCGTAGCTTTTCTATTTATTTCATGTGCACCTTTTAGACAAGCCTATCCAAGAGGGAAAAAGTACCCACCCTTGAAGAATGACCCACATGAGCACGAGGTGTAAGCCACACAACTCCAACTCGCGTTAAACAAAATTGCTTCTTAGGGCCAAAGCCTCAGAAGATAGGTACATTTGAGATTATATTCGGCTTTCGCCTAGCATGTGGTAGGGCCCTAGAGGTCTTAATCATGTTTATGTGACTACTTGTGCCAAGGTGCTTTGTGGGGCTATAGGCCTAAATTGTGCTTGCACGAGCATAGAGGATGTATTCTAAAAGAGATGCTTACTAGACACCATAGAGTAGCAGCTTACCCAATTCACCTCCAATAGTGGGATAATCTAAGTGCAAGGGAGATAATAACTCCCCCAAGACACTCGCCATATCGAGCTCCCATTAGCATTTGGAGTCGGATAATATGACATCATTAGACCAATTGCGTGGCTAGTGGTGGTTGTATTCTGATTAGCTATTGGGTGTGTACCTAAGTCAATGAATGAGGATTTTCTCAATATTCTAATTGACTACAAGGCTTAGAAAGTGTTGGTGTCATTGAGTCTTTTCACAAGCATGTTTTATGTGCTTGTATACTTTGGATTTTTAACAAACAAACCTTGAAACAAAACTGAACAGTAAAATGAAAAAAAAAGGAAAAACCTTAACAGTCAGTTGGAAAAATCCACAATTCTATCAATTTTATTAGTCCTCTTAGTTTTTTGTATAGTTTGTACAATCGATTCTTTTTTTCATCATTTCAAGACCTCTGGTAGATTCTATCATGTCTTCTATAGTTCTGAATTCAGTATGGTGAGCTTGTCATAGTCGATCATCATTTTTAGTCATAATTAGTTTATAGTGTATTTTTGTTGTTGTGAGTCCTAATTTGTTGGTATAGTCCTTTGATCAGTCTATCATCATCATCAATTCAATCTTAGTTATCATTTTTCCTTATTCTGAGTCGCGAGTACATTATTATCTAGGTTTGTTAACCTTGAATCGGGTCTGAGTCATTTGCTTCTCCTTCTTAATTGGACATTATCTTGTTATCATCATCATATATCTTGGACTTAATCAACACATCATTTTTTACTTCTAGGCCTGTCAGACAATCAATTGATTCATGCCTATAAAAACTAGAGGCTCTCTCCAAAAATCTCAAGAAGAAGAAGAGAGACAACATCTTACACTTGAAGTAAACCCTATTTTCGTAGAACAACCAAAAACTTCAAGAAAAACAACCCCTCATCAAGAAAAATAATCTAACTCAAATATTTATGGAGAAAGACAAGAGCAAGAATGTTCTAGATGTAGACATCACAGTGTTAGTATCTGGGCTACTGATAGCAAGCACTCCTCAAGTGACACCGAGCCTGATGAGGCCAATATTAATAAATGTCAAAATGACAAAGAATTTCTCAAAAAAATGAAAACCATCATGGCTCTAGAGAAATAAAAATACTTCCTCGAACTAGAATGACAAGGACCCCAAATTCCTCTTCAATACAAAGCCTTAGACGCCATCGCTAAAGAGGAAGAAAATCCTTTGACATTGGTAAAAAAACAACTACAAGCCTTGCAAGATGAATTGTAGGAAATGAAAAAGGAAAAAGAGAAACCAACCATGAATTATTCTCTAGACACCATTTGTCCATTTACTTTCGATTAAAACTTGTACTTACCTCCATTCCCACATGGAGTTGAGATCCCAAAAATTGACAAGTATTTTGGTCAATCTGATCCACAATATCACATCCGGGAGTTCGGTACTTTGTGCATGAAATTTATGCATGAACAAATGTACCTCATGTGTATCTTTATTGAAGTCTGGGTGGCTAGGCTATTGAGTGGTTTTCAAAGTTACCCATAGGGATCAAAAATTTCAACAAACTAATCAATCTATTTTTATAATAGTATTCATATAACATCTAACATCCCATGACAATGATTGATTTGTGCAATACCAAGCAAAAAATGGGAGATCCTTTTCTAAATTTTCTTCAACGTTGGAGAAAATTCATTTATCAATATCGACACCTCATACCTGAATATGAGAAGATGAATATATTCACCAATACACTGATCCCCAAAATGAATTTCCTCATACAGATGCAATGCCCACCCACCTTTGACAAAGTGGTGGAGAGTGCCTTAAAAATAGAGGATGTGCTTGTTAAAAAAGGTGAAATCACCCTTTACAAGGAAAAGAAATATAGTTCCATTTCCAAGGATAAGAACAAGTATTGGAACAAAAATAAAAATGTGGTAAATGACGTAGTAGTTGACCATGTTACCCCTTAATCGAAACCAACAGTCTTCAATCTGACAAGTGGCACAAAGGCCCTAATTACTACAGAGAATACCACTATAGCTCCTTCAAAAGGGACAATAAATCTCACGAAAGAGAAACCTTGGGTTAAACCCAAGCGCAACTTCACTCCTCTAGGTGAATCATACAAATCAGTGCTCAAGACTCTTCTGGTAAATAAAATGATCACATTGCTAGATAATTCTAGACCATATGAACTTGAGGTGAAACCAAAATGGTGGAATGATAATGACTATTGAGAATTTCATAGGAATAAGGGACACAAGGCTGATAATTTTATGAGACTCAAGCATGAGATCCAAGATCTCATTGATAAAAAATTAATTGTGATTGGAAATCATGCCACGAATGTTGATCATAAAGCATTTAAAAATCCCTTGCCCCTGAATATGAGAAAGGGGAAAACTCCAAGTCCAAGGAAGGTGCCAAAATTAGTCACACACATGGCCCCAATGATGATGATGTCATACATATGCTTGAGCCAGTCCCTTCTAAATATTTCAATATCATTATCATCAAGAAAGATGAAAAAGAGTCTGGAGCGGCTAACATTGTGACCCACGCACAAGCAAAGGTCTCCCTAATAGGAGTTATACCTTCCAACCCTTCTACATATGGTAATCAATCAACATCATCAAAACCATCCACATCAACAAAAAACAAATAGTTATAACCATGTCTAAGTCATCAAATTCCAAACGACTGGTTTCATCTCATGTTGCCGACTACAACATTGTCGAGCAATTGCAAAGAACGAATGCTCAAATCTCAATTTTTGAACTGCTCAAAATCTCTCAAGCTCACAAAGAGATTCTAAATAAATCCTTGTCAACTACCAATGTCCCTAAGGACTTGTACTTAGATCAGTTTTAATCCATGGTGAGTCACTTGACCTCACCCCACTATCTGTCATTTTTGGAAGAAGACGATAATTCTTTGATTAATCTACCCTTTCATATTAAAGTCATGAACCGCAAGCATCGGGTCAAATGAGTCTTGATAGATGGAGGCGTAGGGTTGAACATCTGTACCTATAATTTGATAAAAAAAAATTGGGCTTTTTAGAGCATTCCATTAATCCCAAGAAGAAGACAACAATAAAAGCATATGATGAACAAGAGAGATCTTCCAAAGGTCTCGTACATCTACCTATCAGAGTGGGTCCTATGGAAAGAGAAGTCATATGTGATGACATGTAACTGATTGAATGTTTTAAGATGTTAAGTTGATGATCATGCAAGGCATTAAATTAGTTAATGTATTGTATTGTCATTGATGTCAACTTGATATAATCTGTATCATCATGAAAATACTGCCAAAGACTTCAAAGAATCGATGAATCAAGACTATGCTATCTGTAATGCATACAAGTTAAGTATTCACTAAGTGACTACATGCACCGCTGGAGTGCACACTGACGGTCAGAGTTAAAAAGTAGAGTCACAGTGTTACCCGACAAGCTAATGCACAACATTATCGAAGAGCAGAGTTACAGTGTTGCTCGACGAGAAAAACACAGAGTAACCCAACAAAAATAATTTTAGTGTTGCCTGACCAAGAAGACAAGGATGGAGATCCCAATGAAAACTGAAGTCACACCGACAGAACAGTCAGTTATCACCAATGACTAACTGAAGTGTTGACCGACAGAACAAAGAGTTCAGAAAATGACAAAATGCTTAGTTGTCAAGAAGCTAAAGATAGAATTAATAGATACTTATCATTGTTTTGATCATCCAGATAAAGACAGAGATAAGAAAGTGATTTAAAGCTGATTTTTCCAGTTGGCAAGAAGATCTCTTTGAGATAAATCAAGAGTTTGCTTTAAATCTATTGGCGAGAATTGTGGAACATGCCAAGAATCAAGAAAGCCAAGAAAAGGGGAAATCATGTCTATATAGAGACAAACTCAATTCATTATGAATTATGGGGTGAACAAGAGAAGAGGAAAGATGCTAAAGAAAATCTGAAGGAGAAGAAAGTCTTCATTCAGTCCTAATCAACAAACTGACGAAAGAGCTAGATTTTGCAGACACCGATGAACAGTGAGACAAGCATCACAGAGCAGAATAGTGTGGAGCAAAGGTATGAGTGACTATATTGATCAGAGAGGTAATGGACTTACAATAGATCTGAAAATCTGCAATTGAGTTGTATCTATGAACAAATCATTAGTGTTTTAGTTTAACCATTGAAGCATATAAGCCTCTTAACCGAGCAGGACTTAAAAGTCTTTTACAATTGAGATACATCCCAAGGAGTATCAAAAAGTTTGATCACAAAAGTAGAATTGGATATGTTTGATACCTATTGATAGACCAAGTGAGTGTTTGATCAAGGATGGTAGCATTAGATGCCAGATAATAGTTGACAAACTATTTCTAAATCCTCTAACAAGGTCACACCTAACAGTGTGTTTGTAACCTTTAACAGGGTTGGATCTTAATAGGACTCACTTCAGAAGAGTGAAAATTTGGGGTACCGGTCCTAGTGGTATTTCCATTAACAGGGTTTCCACGTTAAAATCCTTGTGTTATGTGTTTATGGTTTATTACTTTACTATTTTACATTTCACATATGCATTTCTGGATTGATCGGTATACTCTGCATATTTACTGTGTTTCGATAAATAGATGACTGCTTATCGGTAATCATACAGAAGAGAGTTTAACAAAATAATTCGACAAGTAGAAAATTGATTAAATTATTTCAAGGCATTCATCTTGTAGGACAGAAGGTAACTTGAGATATAATTTGTGGTTATAAGTTTAAAGGGTTGATTTAAGGATTAATTTTGAGGCCACTGATTCACCCCCCTTCTCAGTTATTACTAACAATTGGTATCAGAGCTTGTGTGCTTAGAAGGAAGGTTTCAAGACCTATGCTAAAGATCACAAGATGAACAGACGAGATGTGCCCAAGTTGAACAAAGATAAATTTGCTTCATGGCAGAGCAGAATAAGACTCCACTTATCAGGTATTGGAAATGATATTACTCAATACCTAGATGTTGAATATGTGTTTCCCACAAGAGCACCAATAGTTGAAAAAATGAGAGAGAAGCATGAGCACAATTGCATGATGATAGAGCTTGCTTTCTCATTGTTTGATGCAGAATTTGAAGATGTCAAAACCTGCAAGACTACAAAGTAGATGTGGGGCAAATTGATGCTTGTACATGGTGGTGACAAAAATGTTTTGAGAGCCAAGGCAGAAAGACTTAGAGGAAAGTTTGATGATCTCAAAATGAAAGAAGGTGAAAACATCACTCAATACAACACAAGAATCAAAGAGGTAGTCAATGCTATCCGAGGAGTTGGAGGTGTACTAGAAGAAGATACATTGGTAAGTAAAATTCTAAGAACCTTACTGCTTACTTATGCTATTAGAGTAATTACCATTCAAGAAATGAGAGCAGTAGCAAATAGCAATGTTACTGATTGGAAGACTAATTTCATTTGAGATGAATCACTTTGATAATAGTATATTACCAAATATAGAGTCTGCATTCAAAACATCTATGAGAATAAGTAAATCAAGTCATAAAAACACTATGAGAAAAGATAGTGATAGTGAAAGTGAAGAAGATGATCTTGATGAAATTGAAGCACTTATGGCTAGAAGAATGCAAAGAGGCAAAGGTAAATACAAAGGTAAATTACCACTTGTTTGTTTTAATTGTAAAGATATTGGGCACTTTTCTGCAAGATGTACTAATAGAAGAAAAGATGATAGAAGTAATGATAGATCATTTGAAAAGAATTTTGACAGAGGTGATTATAGAAGCTACCGACAATAATAAAGAAGAGATACCCGAGACTATAAGGACAAAGGAAAGAAGGCCAGTTACCTAGCAAAATGCAAAGATGATGATACTGACACCGAATCTGATGAAGACATCGAGATGGTGTTTGTAGCAGTAAAAGATGATTCAGATGATGATGAAGAAA
>MU226331.1:1165730-1242912 GCA_018584345.1 Thuja plicata | reverse complement strand
TGCATGCTAAAACAAAGCATATTGCCATCAAGTATCATTATTTAAGAGAACAAGTTCAGGAAAAGGAGGTGATACTTGAGTATGTGCAATCAAAGGAACAATTGGCCGATATCTTCACCAAGCCACTTCCCAAGGAGGCATTTGAATACTTGATAAAGAGACTAGGGGTTAGACCCTTATCTACTGGCCAATAAGACTGACTAGAAGGCTGCATCAACCTGTATATTATCAAAATATCATTCACGTTGATGCAAGCAGAGAGATGGACTACAAAGATACATCTATACACAACAAGGTATTTATCTACTCTAAGCATTAAAGTTATAACCGATGGATTGGGAAATTCAAGGAATATATTATGGATAGAATGGATCCATTTGACATTACTGTCAAAATACTTATTTGGCAAAATCTGTGTTTGCAAAAATATTTGTTTGGCATTGCTATCAAAGGGAGAGATTGTATCCATTATCATCTCAGGAAGAGATCATATTCATATCCATCAAAGCATCCAAAGGGAGAAAATGTACCAAGAAAGGGAGAGTACACATAAAGGAAGAGAACTACTGATAAGAGACATCACAAGAAAGAAGAACATTCAAAGGGAGAAAGTTTGACATAGAATTTGAACACATCACATCCGAGAAAGACAGATTCTACATCTATCCAGTAAAGGGATTAAAGACAGAATGAAAGCCGTAAGAATCAAATCAAAGCTATTTGAGCTTACCAAAAGCTAGACATTTGTATGAGTTACATTAGAAAAGCTTGATGAAACTGTATATTTCATATTGTATTAGAAATAGTATAGTATGATAATGTAGTATGTTGCCATCAATGCCAAAGGGAGAGATTGATGACATGTAACTGATTAAATGTTTGAAGATGTTAAGTTGATGATCATGCAAGGCATTAAATTAGTTAATGTATTGTATTGTCATTGATGTCAACTTGATATAATCTATATGGTCATGAAAATACTTCCAAAGACTTCAAAGAACTGATGAATCAAGACTATGCTATATGTAATGCATACAAGTCAAGTATTCACTAAGTGACTACATACACCGATGGTCAGAGTAAAAGAGTAGAGTCACAGTGTTATCCGGAAAGCTAATGTACAACATTACTGACGAACAGAGTTACAGTGTTTCCCGACGAGTAAAACACAGAGTAACCTGATGGAAAGAATTTCAGTGTTGCCCGACGGAGAAGAAAAGGATGGAGATCCCAATGACAACTGAAGTCACACCGACAGAACAGTCAAATATCACCGATGACTAACTAAAGTATTGACCGACAAAATAGAGAGTTCAAAAAATGACAAAGTGCTTAGCTGTCAAGAAGCTAAAGATAGAATTAATGGATACTTATCATTGTTTTAATCATCCATATAAAGACAGAGATAAGCAAGTGATTTAAAGTTGATTTGTCTAGTTGGCAAGAAGATCTCTTTGAGATAAATCATGAGTTTGCTTTAAATCTATTGGCGAGAATTGTGGAACATGCCAAGAATCAAGGAAGCCAAGAAAAGGGGAAATCATGTCTATATAGAGACAAACTCAATTCATTATGAATTATGGGGTGAACAAGAGAAGAGGAAAGATGCTAAAGAAAATCTGAAGGAGAAGAAAGTCTTCATTCAATCCTGATCAACAAGCTGAGGAAAGAGCTAGATTCTACAGACACCGACGAACAGTGAGACAAGCATCACAGAGTAGAACAATGTGGAGCAAAGGTATGAGTGACTATATTGATCAGAGAGGTAATGGACTTACAATGGATCTAAAATATGCAATTGAGTTGTATGTATAAATAGACCATTAGTGTTTCAATTTGACCATTGAAGAATATAATCCTCTTAACTGAGAAGGACTTAAAAGTCTTTTACAATTGAGATACATCCCAAGAAGTATCAAAAATTTTGATCACAAAAGTAGCATTGGATATGCCTGATACCTATTGATAGGCTAAGTGAGTGTTTGATCAAGGATCGTAGCATTAGATGCCAAATAATAGTTGACAAACTATTTCTAAATCCTCTAACAAGGTCATACCTAACAGTGTGTTTGTAACCTTTTATAGGGTTGGCTCTTAACAGGGCTCACTTCAGAAGAGTGAAAATTTGGGGTGCCGGTCCCAGTGGTTTTTCCCTTAACAAGGTTTCCACGTTAAAATCCTTGTGTTATGTGTTTATGGTTTATTACTTTACTGTCTTACATTTCACATATGCATTTCTGGATTGATCGGTATACTCTGCATATTTACTATGTTTTCGTAAATAGATGACTGCTTATTGGTAATCATACAGAAGAGAGTTTAACAAAGCAATTTGACAAGTAGAAAATTGATTAAAGTATTTCAAGGCATTTATCTTGTAGGATAGAAGATAACTTGAGATATAATTTGTGGTTATAAGTTTAAAGGGTTGATTTAAGGATTAATTTTTGAGGCCACTGATTCACCCCCCCCCCCCTCTCTCAGTTATTACTAACAATNGCCACTGATTCCCCCCCCCCCCCCTCTCTCAGTTATTACTAACAATATGTTAGGTACTAGATCTTCTATTGGAATACAACATTTTGTTGGGAAGACCATGGATGCACAAGATGAAAGTTGTCCCGTCCACTTACCACCAGTGCATCAAGATCCATTTCAATGGTGTTGAAGTCATCATTCCTGCAGATGCCAGTTATGCTTGCAATGCACTGAAATAGTCGGTTGATACTCTTATCCCACACAACAAAGAAGCTTCTACATCTAAGTCAGCTAGAGATATAATGAAAGAAATGGAAAAGAAGCTTAAAATAAAAAACACATGGACGAGTGGATATATGATAGAACCTGTTCTTTTGCTAACATCTCTTCCCACATCACCCAAATCTTATGGGAGAGCTTCAAAAGAAATGAAACCATCAACTACACTAGCAAACATAATCTATGATGATAGCTTTATTCAAGAAAATGTACCGCTTGAAGATGAAAATGAAGAGAAACCTATCTTGGAATGGTTGTATGGGGAACCTAAAGGTAGTGATGTTAAACATTGTGAGATATCTCCCGATAAATATGGAAAGGGATAAGAGTTGGTTTGATTTATGGGTTATCTAGGGAAAATCCCTATAGGGTCTAATCAAAATAGTCTCATAAACCCCATAGAACCTAAGTACATAATTTCTAAATATACAATTGGCTTAGGCTTCTTATTAGCTAAGGAAATATGAAATAGAGACACACCCACCTGTAAGAGGGATGACTCTTAAGAGGAGGATGAATATCCTTATCCTATTCCTCTATGTGTTATATCTCTTCTTAATAGGGATGAATAAAAAAATCCCCAGATCAATGCTATTGAATTACAAATTTAGGAAGAACAACAAATGATTCCTGATCAAACAAAGAATTTAACCTCTAAATAAAGTCCTGATACAGAGCAACATGAAATTACCATAGCATAATTTTTTGGAAGGACACAACCTAATTGGGGTCAAAGGGTAGAATTTACTCATGTCTTAGACATGGTGGACCAAGATGAAACAAACTCTTATGAGTTTGAATTTGAAAGTTTATCTGAAGAAACTATAGATAAAGAGGTCGACACAATGCAACAATATATAACCAAACTTGAGGTGGGTGAAAGTTCAGGGACTAGGTCTGACAAGCTAGATGCTCAAATCTCTGATGTGGGCTTTGATGATTTTGTTAGGGCCTATTGGAGCTTTTTCTTGCATAATCCTATATAGCAGCAATGCTTGACTCTTATAAAACCCAAATTTTGATTAAGTCAAGAAACAAGTCCAATTAATGAGGATTAAATCCTCCTTCACTTTGAGCTCCATAGGCTTAGGTAGGTGTACCTAACTTGATTTAATGCTCCTCAGTAAATCATGGAGTGGATTAAATTTTCACAATGATCTGCTCCTTCCTTTTACTGCAAAAGTTGATAACAAATCCTATAAATGCTAACAATCAGCTTTATGCAGAGCTTCACAAGCCAGATTATGAATTTGATAAGACAAAATACAAGTGAAATAAGGATTCTCATACTTCTTCTTTTTGAGTTCCAAACTCAGGCAAGGCTGACCTATTAACTGCCCTAAATATGTAGTAGTTTTCAACAAACAGGCTTAATACAACATAAAAATAGAAATGATAATAGTTTGTATATGGATTTGATGGGAACCACATAACCTAAAACATCAGACCAGTGCCTTATCCAATGGGCATAGATTCATTCAATATGTAAAGACCTTTAACATAAAAGATACATCAAATGAAAATCTTGTAAATGATTATTGAATTAGACTATGCCTTACATAATCCATTCATACTTCTCAAAAAAGCATAAATAACTATCAAATCTATTTCAATCTCCTACTCACCGAAACTATCTTAAGGATTTAATTCTCTCCTTGAAAGAAACCTTAAAATAATTTGACACTCTACCTTACAAAGTGATAAACTGGAATGTCCTTAATAACCAATCCAAATGAGCATAAAAACCGGAAATAGAGACAAAAAACCGGAAATAGAGACAACAATTCATACAAATCATGCAAATCACAGGAAAATACAAACATATACTGATATAAAAGCATCAAGTACATATGAAATCAAGGCCAAAGAGAGCATTGATAAACTTGATCAAAATATGTAGAACAAGCTTTTGTGGCATAAAATTTCCATACCTACAAAATGATCCTGGAAGTCCTTTAATAGAAATAAGGATTGTAACAAGCTTCAAATCTAATTAGGGTTAGGGTTACAAATATTAAAATATTACATGACAGATAATATTAAATCATTTCAAATATCAAGCACCTCTTTCATCCATTCATTAAAACATTCCTTGCTCCAGTCTGTAATAAATCTGATCTAGCTACCAACTTGTTGGGAAACTGAAGAACCATGCCCTGCAAAAGGAATAACAGATGGAATGTCTTTTCTGAATTTATTATCTCAGGAAATTTTACCCTTCAAATATGCAGGAATTCAACTACCTTCTATGGGAAAGCTCAATTTCTTGAAAATTTGATCCAATCTGCATTATAAAACTCTGAGACCACTCCTTATTTATGATGAATAACAAAACAACATAAACCCAAAGTTTAAATATTGTTTTACATGTTAACAAAAACCCTAAGAAGATAATTTATGTAATAAATGTCTTACAAACACTAACCTCTCCTCCATATGACAACAAAAATGTGTAAACATAGAGCCCAGAAGATCAAATTTACCTATTTAATGTTCTGCAACAAGACGACATGAAACACCGCTTGAAAATCTTGAGAAAGGCTTTAAAATTTTGAAAAATGGTTGCAATGGCTACACCTGGCATGAAATTCTCCATCTACGATCCAGATTTAAACTTGATATCATTTTAAAACAGAGTCGTATATCCTTTTTAGGTTACCTGGGCTTTCATATCTGATCTTGGACAGGTGGCACGTAGGCGTAATGCCTCAAAGGATAGTTTTTGATCACTTTTACATCAAGGCTTCACACTCACCACATGATCTTTTTCAACTTATCTAATCTTTACTTTATCTCTTACCTTGACCCTTAACCTGCTTTGAACTAGCCTTGAACTCTGGTCAACTAGTTTCTTCTTATCTCCAAGTCATTGAATCCATCGGCTAACTCTAGTCACATTCTGAGATTAAGCACACGCCACAAGATTAAGGCAAGTACCTAACAAGATTCATGGCCTGAACTGAATCTCCCAATGTTTGAGTTGACCTCATCTTTATCCAACAATCATGCGCCAACCGCACATCTATGTCTAGACCGATGACCTGCACTGAATTGGTGAATGAAGTTAACCATGCTTGATCTTAACTCTGGTCTATCACGAGATTCAAAGACAAACTGAGTCTCTGAATCGCTAAATCATATCTTGACCCTGGAGTTTATCTTGAGATTACTTTCAAAGCACATGATTGAAACAAGATCCATGGTCATCGCCAAGTCTCACAATCTTTCTATACTTGATCAATTCTTCGTGAGATTTTACGCTAGCCACAAGATCAAAAAGACATCGACGACAAACGCTTGATCACTAAATCCTTTTATACTTGTTCAAATCATCTGGAGATCATGCGCAAACACTTGATCTTTTTATACATCAACAATCAACATTTAATCTAGAAGTAAACTTGACTAGACTTTGAGCTTTATTATGATATTACGTGACTGAAGGAACTGCCAAGTCGCGATAACATATCTTAACCTTAGAGTTTATTCAGAGATCTAGTGCAAGCCACAGGATTAACACAAGATCAATGATGCACGTTTAGTCTCTGAATGTTTCTGTACTGCATCATTTATTTCTGAGATTACATGCCATTCATAGATCTCTAATCTGATCAACGACCACAATCCTTTTTGTGCAAACTCTACCAGAACTCAGAATTGACCTTTCTTAACCATGATCAAATCTAGAGATTCAGCGACTGAAGAAAAATTGAAGTCGCTGATCATTTTGCCTAACTCAGGTAACAGTACGAGATCATGCGTAGTCCATTAGATCATGTCAAAAATAGAGCTCAATCAATGGTTTGAGTTAATCTCAGAATAAATCTATACTTGCCCAATGCTTTACAAGATTATGTGCCAGCCCTATATCTTCATTTGCATCAACAGTTCACGTTAAATCTCAAAACATATTGGTACTTGATAATTTCATTGCGAGATTACATGCCAACCATAAGATTTCATCTACATCAACGATTCTTGCATAATCTTGAGATCTTTAACTTAACCATGAAACCATATGGAGATCTCACGAATGAATAGAAAAAATAACCTTGCTTTTAACCTTGGGTCAATCTGGAGATTTTGTGACTAACTGGGTCTAAGGGTCATTGAATGAAAAGTTTAACTCTGAGTTTTCTCTGAGATTATGCGCAAGCCACAAGATCTAAAACAAGATCAATGATGCACATTTAATCTTGATACATAAAGAGCATATTCCATATCCTTCTAAGATCACACGACAAGGTAAAGACCAATAAAAATAATATTCTTCAACCAAGCACATGACAAAATATAAAATTAAGTGGCTCAGAAAAAGTAACTCAAAATTATAACAAGACACAAAGGGTTTAGGGCTTTTTTGACCAACGACTATAAATTTGAAACTAGGGTTTAAGACTTTGCAAGACATAGCAGGATTTTTCAAGATTTAGACCCAATTTCTTGCAAATTTTTACAGTGCTAACATAGGCTCTGACTGGGGAAGGTTGAGTGCAAGATCAACACTAGAATCCAGATCTCTGGGAAAATTAGACCACAACTACGTACAACTCTATAGCAAAAATTCGGTATATATGCAAATGTACAACCTATAGAAAACTAGCACACCAAAAACCAATTACCTATATACATGACTACTATGCATAGAAAATTTCAACTAAAGAAAGGTTTTAGGAATTTTCCATGCACTGACAATTCCAATTACCTCATCATCCAAATTTCTTAAGAAATATGAATCCTTACCATGTGTCTGATGAATGATATAAGGTCCTAACCACAAGGATTCAAAATTTTTATGTTTCCCTTTATCTTCAGCCTTAGCATTCCACTATAATACCATGTCATCTGGCTGAAAATTTCTATTATTATCTCTTTTATGAAACAAATATTTTATTTTTTGTTGTCTCTTCAAGTTCTTATGTTGTCCTTCTCTTTTGATTTCATCCAATTCAACTAACTGGATCATTCTATTATACATAAAATCACTTACTTCAAGACCTTCTTCCTCGAAGAATCGATAAATATAAAGTAAATTATTCAATGGTAACCATGTCTGCATACCACACACCAATTCAAAAGGGGACTTTTCAGTATCCTTTTCACAGTTACTCTATCATTCCATAAGGTTAATTTCAACTTAGAATGCCAAGCTCTTTTATTTGTTGTTAAGGTTTTCTTTAAAATATGCATAATACTCTTATTACTAGATTCTGCTTGTCCATTAGCTCAGGGATGATATGGAGAAGAATATGACATCATAATTCTATATTCATCACATAAATCCTTAAATTCTTCAGACCTAAAACACATAGCATTATCCATTATCAATTTTATAGGGACACCAAATCTGGTCAGAACATTTTGCATCAGAAAACCAATGACCACCTTACTAGTTGCCTTCTTAGCAGGAATTGCATCTATTCATTTTGTGAAGTAATATGTGGCAACCAATATCGAACTATGTCCACCACCACCACCAGATTCTTTTGAAAACTCCCCAATGAAATCAATCCCCCACATGGCAAAAGGTGCCTCAGCCACTTCTAGATTTAGTAACAAAGCACCAGAATACTTCATCTTGGAATCAAACCTCTGACATGCTTCACACTTTGGTACAAACTTGAAGGAATCTTTAAATAGATAGGGCCAAAATAACCAGCCCTAATAATCTTATGAGCAGTAGTTTTGGCAGAGTAATGTCCACCACATACACCAACATGCATTTCTTTTAGGACCTTTTCAACTTGCTTCTCATCTAGTAATAACAAAAGTACACCATTTCTGTCTTTCCAATATAAATCTCCTTGTACTAATGTGTATCTTTGAGCTTGCAACCTGAGGGTTCTTTTCTGATTATTAGTTATAATCTCAGGGAACTTGGAATTTTTGAGATAGTACATGATATCAACATAATAGGGTTGTCTTTCAATACTAGTCATTGTCAAATCTTGTACTTCTGCATTATTTACCTGAACCAAATCCATATTCTCTTATGTCATTAACTTTGCTACGCCAAGTCCTCTTACTAATTTGGTTATATGGATTTCCAAATTAAATTCTTGAATCCTATTTATCCATTTGCATCACTTACCAGTAACCTCTGATTGAGTAAGAATGTGCTTGATTGCTGCATGAGGTACACATGTAATTAATTTTGCACAAACCAAATAAGGTCTGAATGACTTCACAGCTTTAACCAATGCATATGCTTGTTTTTTTATCATCTCATAGTTCAACTCTGCAACTTGGAGTGATTTACTGAAAAATGCAATGGGATGTTCATAACCCTCCTCGTCCTTTTGTAGTAACACAACATCAATTGTATGAAAATATGCAAAGGAAAATAATGAAAATGGTTTACTGTAATCAAGAGACCTTAAAATACATTCTTATTGAACTGCCTCCTTGATCTTTTCAAAAGCAAATTGTGCTTCTTCATCCCACTTAAACTTTTCATCCCTTTTCAATAATTTAATTATAGGCTTAACAATTTATGCAAATTTAGCAATAAACCTCCACACAAAATTAATCTTTCCTAAAAAATATTGTACTCCTTTGACATTCTTTGGAGCAATGACCTTTTGAATTTCTTCTATCCTCTCAGGGTCAATTCTTATTCCCTCCTTTGACACAATGTGTCCTAGTAACTTTCTTTCTGTTACTGCAAATTGACATTTCTTAGGATTCAAAGAAACACCATATTCCAAAGCCTTATTAAAAATATTTTCTAAATGCCCACAATGGTCCTCTGCTTTCTTGGAATATGTTTTCAAGTCATCTTGATAAATCACCATGAATAAATCAATAAATTCTTTAAATGCAACATCCATATCTCTCTAGAATGTTGCCCCTACATTTATAAGACCAAAGGGAATCCTAATATACACATATGTTCCCCATGGAGTAGTGAATGTAGTTTTAAATTGCTCTGATTCCCTTACCAATGCCTGGTTGTAGCCTGAAAAACCATCCATCATTGACAATAAATCACAACCAGTAACTTTGTGCAACATCGCCTCCATGTTTGGCAAAGAATAATTATCCTTTAAAGAAGTAATATTCAAGTTCCTAAAATCAACACAAAGCCTTATATCACCATTATTTTTCCTCACTAGGACCAAATTAGAGACCGAAGTTGAATGTCTTATGGGTTGAATAATCCCTGCATCCCTCAACCTAATCACTTCTTTTTGCATTTTGGGGGCCAATAATGGGTTGATTGGTCTCTGCTTTTGTCTGAATGGCTTGGCATCTGGTTTCATTAGAATCTCGTGTTGGAAAAGGACCTCCCTATAGGATTTTAGGTCCTCATATGACCAGGAAAACACATGCTTGTGTTTCCTTAACAATTTTATCAGATTTTCCCTAACATGGGATTCTATCCTCCTAATATATACTATTTGAGGTGTTGTTTCTAATCCTAAATTTACTTCCTCCAAATCCTCAATTTTAGCATTGCTCTTTTTTTTAAAAAAAATGATCATCTTGATCACTAAACAATGCTTCTAGTTCTATCACCCCCTTAGGAATCTGATTAGAACTCAACTGGACAACCTCATTTCCCAAAACAATATCCTTGCCATCAATCACCTTAACTAAATAATTACATTCTACATGATGGCCTTCATAATAGTCAAGGCACTGAATAAACTTGAGAATATCCTAATCATCCTCAAAAACTTTCCAGTTGTAAACATTATCAAGGACAACCGGTCTAGTCTTAACTTCCACAATTGATACCCCACTCAAAGTCAAATCACCATTATTTAAAGAAACATTAGCTAGAAAATCAGCCATGATGTTTTTTGACCTTTCTATCCATTCAATATTAAAGGCATCAAAATATTTAATCTGATCCCAAATATCATGCGTGTACATTTTTAATTTGTCATTTTTTACAACATACTTGGATCTAACTTGTGCTATTACTAGATCAGAATCCCCATGAACTTTTAAACATTTGATACCATGCCTAGTAGCAATATTTAATCCCAAAAACAAGGCTTCATACTCAACAATATTATTTGTACACTGAAAAGTTAACAAGAAAGAGTATTTGAATGTAGTACCTAATGGATAAATAAATAGAATACTAGCTCATGATCCCTCTTTGGAACAACCTTCGTCAAAGTACATTTTCCACAGGCCACCTTGTTGTGTGTTCAACTCTTCAATTAATGGATCGATATTTTTGCATTGTGGAAAGATCTTCTCTATTCTGAAGTTTTCCATGTCTACATCCACACAACAATTAAGCATATTATCTTGCACCTTCTCAACAGTCACTAGTGCTCAAGGTTCTCTATACAATTTTACTTCATTCCCATTCACTAGGATTGTTGCATAAGATAAGTCCAATTGGACATGACCTCCAACTATTGCGGCCCACTGTCTAGATAATAGCATACCATAATGGGGTTGGGTATCTACAACAGCTACATCCATTTTGTAAGTTGCCTCAGGAAAGACAACCATCTTAACTTCTAATCCTTTCAAAGTTCCCACCACAAGGAATTCTCTATTATACATGACATAACACCTTCCATAGCAAGTTTCAACATTCATACCCAATTCTTTCATTATACCATATGGTATTACATTTAGAGCGGCACCAAAATCAATCATACAATTTTTTACAAGTTTTTTGTTTATCAACAAGGTTACATAAAAAAGGTCAACTTGAGAGGGCTCTTGGGTTATCATATTACCAACATATAAGATAGGTATTTTTGTCTCATGACTAACACCCTTCATTTTTCTCTCCCTTGTTTTATCAATAGGGTCATCAACTATCCCTTTGAAAAATGACATTGCAGCATCCCTATGTTCCTTCATTTTTAAAATTTCAATCAAAGGAACTGACACTTTCATTTGCATAAGAGCATGTTTCATATTAAATGCATGTAATCCAAACAAAATATCATTTGTACTCTTACCTTTATTCCATTTTTCAGTAACAACTTGATTATCAACTTTTGATTCCTCCTTTTCTCCTTGGGTAGAAGAAAAATCTCCTTGTTTTATACCTTCCTTCTTATTTTTATCTTTGCTTTTAGATCCTGCAATAACATGTGAGGCATCTTGTTTAATGAATACTGAAGCAACCTTACCTTGACCAGGTTCTACCCTTCTATTCCTCAAATTGTCAGCACTCCTAGCTTGATTGATTTTTGCAATGGTTAAAGATCTTTTCTCCTCATCACTAGGAACCTAAAATGGGGATACTCTCTATCATCACCTAAAGTATAGATAGTATTTTGCAATGCAGTATTAGGCTCATCATATGAGTCAAAGAAAACTTGTTCCTGGTATCTTTGGCAATGCTCTCTCCTAGTATCTATATGTTTAATTGGCTCATCATCTTCAGAGGACCATATATCTTTATGCCTATTCATAGTGAACATATATACCATAGGTTCTTCTTGTTCTAGGTTCATTTTCTCATTTCTATCCTCCATTTGTTCAAGTAAATCTTGAGCAACAACACATCGAAAGTAATTTACAGGCAGGATACCAAGGGGTATTTTCTAGATTCTATGCAACATTTCTTTTCAAAAGATTAGGGGTTATCTTAGTCTTCTAGCTCTCCTGATTTTCAACAATAGGTCTTCCATCCTTCCAATTTGTCTTGTATGGCATATCCTTCAAATTTGGGATTTTATCATACCTTTGATATTGATACCTATTATCATGAGGAGCCTGGTCATTTTTATCAACCTTGGCAGCAATGTTTTTTATTGCACTTACTAATTTATCCACCCTATCCTCATCCTTGTTAGGTTTACTTGTTTGTCCTTTTGTATCCTTCTACAACTTTCCATCTTCTCTCTTTCCCATTTTTCATGAGGCTTGCTTATTGCTTTCAATGCTTATGTCCATTTTATAAGCTTCCCTCAGAATATGTGGATTTTTATCCCTTAAAAGATATGACATCTTTCCTTCCATAACATTGAAATATGTGGTTAAACATACTTCCTCATCTAGTCTCAAAACTTGAAATAACTTATTCATGGCCTTTTGAAACCTAGTATTAAAATTTTGCATACTTTCATTCAGGAATTTTTAATGTTGTTAAATTCATTTAACATAAAACCTGAATTAACATGTTCACAATATTGTTCTTTAAAACTTTCAACAAGCTCTTCCCAATATGCTATACTATTTTTAGGTAAAATCCTATACCAGTCTCTAGCATCTTCATCCAAAGATTGAACAAATAATTTCATGAGTACATCCTCATGATCAATTTCAAAGTTAGTCATTTTATCAGTAAATGCTTTAAGATGTCCTTCACAAGTTATAAAATTATTTCCACTAAACCTAGGGATTTTATCCCTTACCTCATTTGGGATGACATTTGGATAACTAGGGATGCCATCAAAGAGCAGTGAACGATACCTATCGACATGGATGGGTCTTCTTTGAAAATTTGTAGCAGCATGAGCTCTACTTACTCCTACTGCAACTTCCTTATTTTTTGTGTTGTTTGATACAACAACAACATGGTGGCCACCTAAAATTTGTACATCTTGGAATGAGCCAAGAGTCTGATTGCTTTGACTAGGACTAGCTACTTGTGTAGCACTTGTGTTTGCAGTATTACTTGTAACACTATTTAAAAAGGTTATCTTCTTTTTAATCTCAACTGTTGTTGCTTCCAATTCAGCCTTTTCCAACTGCTTAGCAAGTTCTTCCTTTACCTTCTTGGATTCTTCTAACTCAAGATCTTCCTGTGACATCCCACCTAAAGAAACCCCCTTTGGTTTAGGTTATTCTATGTGGACACTAGATGCTTTCTTCTTTCCCTTATTCTTAGGGTCTTGAGTACCAAAGACTTGGCTGATGACATGTTTCTCTTCAACCTTCTTAGGTTCTTCAACATTATTCATTTCCATTTGTCTCAATAATTGCCTTTTTAAATCATCAATCTTCATTTGTTTTTGTCTTATCAGATCTTCTTTTTCTTTATTTCTTTGTTGTGTAATGATAAACTGCTCTTGGAGTTTTCTCTCCAATTCACCAACTTCTTCATCAAGACTTTCTGAATCTAGAAGGGTAGTATCAGATTCTTCTCTCTTATTAGGAGAATTGTAATCTCCATATGCACCCAATCCTAAGTCTGGAGCCTCTTCATACTCTGATATGTTTTCTTCATAATTATTTTGGATTGGATCCTCTCTCTTAATGTTCTCCTCTTTTTTATTAGTTTGAGGAAGTCTTTTATCATTCTTTCCTTTTCTTGACTGACCTCCTCTAGAAGTAGTTGGAAGTCCATCTTCCATCTTTTCCTCTAGATATTTTTTCATCCAAGCACTGGTATATTTGTTATTCATATTGAGAAAGTGTGTAAAGGATTATAGATATATTATTCAACACCGATGCAGAGATTTCTCAGAGTCGCCACCCCAAACTAGTTGGGAAAATACCACACTAACCAAAAAGAATATTTTGCTTCAAAGTTCCTAGTGAAGTCGCCAATTTGTTAGAGTTTTTTATTACAGAATCCTATATAGCTGCAATTCTTGACTCTTCTAAAACCCAAATTCTGATTAAGTCAAGAAACAAGTCCAATTAACAAGTATTAAATCCTCCTTCACTTTGACCTCCATGGGCTCAGGCGGGTGTACCTAACTTTATTTACTGCTCCTCAATAAATTATGCAGTGGATTAACTTTTCACAATGATCCTCTCCTTCCTTTTACTGCAAAAGTTGATATCAAATCCCACAAATGCTAACAATAAGCTTTATGTAGAGCTTCACAAGACAAACTATGAATTTGATAAGATAAAATACAAGTGAAATAAGGATTCTCATCCTTCTTCTTTTTAAGTTCCAAACTCAGGCAAGGTTGACCCTATTAATTGCCCTAAAGATGTAGTAGTTTTCAACATGCATGCTTAATACAACATAAAAATGAAAATGATAACAGTGTGTATATGGATTTTATGGGAACCACACAACCTAACACATTAGACCAGTGCCTTATCCAATGGGCATAGAGTCATTCAATATGTAAAGAGCTTTAACATCAAAGATACATCAAATGCAAATCCTGTAAATGATTACTGAATTAGAATATGCCTTACATAATCCATTCATACTTCTCAAAAAAGAAGAAATAGCTATCAAATTTGTTTCAATCTCCTACTCACTGAAACTATCTTAAGGATTTAATTCTCTCCTTGAAAGAAACCTTACAACAATTCGACACTCTGCCTTACAAAGTGATGAACTGGAATGTCCTTAACAACCAATCCAAATGAGTATAAAAACTGGAAACAAAGACAACTATTTATTCAAATCATGCAAATCATAAGAAAATATAGAAATATAATAATATTAAAGCATCAAGTACATATGAAATCAGATCCAAAGAGACCACATATAAACTTGATCAAAATATGAAGAACTAGCTTTTGTGGCATAAAATTCCCATACCTACAAAATAATCTTGGAAGTCCTTTTATAGAAACAAGGACTGCAACAAGCTTAAGATCTAATTAGGGTTAGGGTTACAAATATTAAAATATTACACTATAGGGAATATTAAATCATTTTAACTATCAAGTACCTCTATCATCCATTCATTAAAACACTCCTTGCTCCAGTCTGTAAGAAATCTGATCTAGCCGCCAACTTCTTGGGAAACTAAAGAACCATGCCTTGCAAAAGGAATAACAAATGGAATGTCTTGTCTGCATTTATTATCTTAGGAAATTTTACCCTTAAAATCTAGAGGAAGTCAGCTACCTTTTATGGGAAAGCTCAAGTTCTTGAAAATCTGATCCAACCTGCATTATAAAACTTCGAGACCAATCCTTATTTAGGGCAAAGAACATAACAAGATAAGCCCAAAGTTTAAATATTGTTTTACTGTCTAACAGAAAGCCTAAGAAGATAATTTATATAAAAATATCTTACAAACACCAATATCTCCTCCATACGACATCGAACAGGTGTAAACATACAACTTATAAGATTAAATTTACCTATTTAATGTTCTATAACAAGACGACATGAAACACCGCTTGAAAATATCGAGAAAGGCTTTAAAATTTTGAAAAACGGTTGCAACGGCTACACCTAGCATGAAATTATCCATCTACGATCCAGATTTAAATTTAATATCATTTTAAAGCATATTCATATATCCTTTTTAGGTTACCCAGGCTTTCAAATCTAATCT
This sequence comes from Thuja plicata, assembly GCA_018584345.1. Lineage (NCBI taxonomy): Eukaryota > Viridiplantae > Streptophyta > Pinopsida > Cupressales > Cupressaceae > Thuja > Thuja plicata. The sequence continues at coordinate 1,226,968 of MU226331.1, read as the reverse complement.
TGGATAGGTGGCATGCAGGTGTAATACCTCAAAGGATAGATTTCAATCACTTTTACATCAAGGCTTCATGCTCATCGCACGATCTATTTCAACTTATCTAATCTTTCCTTTATCTTTGACCTCAGCCCTTAACCTTCTTTGAACTAGCCTTGAACTCTGGTCAACCAATTTCTTCTTATCTCTAAGTCGCTAAATCCATTGGCTAACTCTAGTCACATTCCAAGATTAAGTGCACACCACAAGATTAAGGCCAGTACCTAACAAGATCAATGGCCTATGCTGAATCTCCCAATGTTTGAGCTGACCTCATCTTTATCCAGCAATCATGCGCCAACCACACATCTCTTTCCATATTGATGACTTGTTCTGAATCGTTGAATGAACTTAACCAGGCTTGATCTTAACTTGGGTCTATCACAAGATTCAGAGATAAACTGAGTCTCTAAATTGCTGAATCATTTCTTGAACCTTGAGTTTATCTTGAGATTACATGCCAAGCACATGATAAAAACAAGATCCACGGTCAGCGCCAAGTCTCCCAATCTTTTTGTACTTGATCAATTCTTCATGATATTATACGCCAGACACAGGATCAAAAAGATATCGACAGCCTATGCTTGACCACTAAATCCTTTTGTACTTGTTCAAATCATTTGGAGATCATGCGCAGATGCTTGATATTTTAAAACCTGACCAGACTTTGAGATTTATCATAGGTTTATTTTGAGATTATGCGAATGAAGGAACTGCCAAGTCACGAGAACATATCTTAACCTTGGAGTTTATTCAGAGATCTAGCGCAAGCCACATTATTAACACAAGATCATGATGCACGTTTAGTCTTTGAATCTTTTTGTACTACATCATTTCTTTCCAAGATTACATGCTAGCCACAGATCTCTTCTCTGATCAATGGCCACAATCCTTTCCATGCAAACTCTACCAGAAGTCAGACTTAACCTTTCTTAACCATGATCAAATCTGGAGATTACAATGACTAAAGAAAACTTGAAGTCGCTGATCATTTTCCTAACTCGGGTAACATTACGAGATCACGCGCAGTCCATCAGATCATGTCAGAAATAGAACTCAATCAATAGTTTGTGCTAAATTTTAGAATAAATCTATACTTGCCCAATTCTTTGCAAGATCACGTGCCAACCCTAGATCTTCATTTGCATCAACGGTTCATGTTAAATCTCAAAACGTATTGGTAATTGATCATTTCATTGTAATAATATGCGCCAACCATAAGCTTTCATTTGCATCAATGATTCTTTCATAATCTTGAGATCTTTAACTTAACCATGAAACCATCTGGAGATCTCACAACTGAATAAAAAAAAAAAACCTTGCCTTTAACCTTGGGTCAATCTGGAGATTTTGTGACTAGCTGGGTCTCAAGGTCAGTGAATGAAAATTTTAACTCTGAATATGCTCTAAGATTATGCACAAGCCACATGATCTAAAACAAGATCAATGATGCGCGTTTAATCTCGATACATAAAGATCATATTCCATATCCTTCCGAGATCATGTGACAAGGTAAAGACCAATAAAAATAATATTCTTCAACTAAGCACATGAAAAATGAAAAATTAAGCGGCTCATAAAAAGTAACTCAAAATTATAACAAGACACGAAGGGTTTAGGGATTTTTTGACCAATGACTATAAAGTTGAAACTAGGGTTTAAGACTTTTCAACACATATCAGGATTTTTATAGATTTAGACCAAATTTCTTTCAAATTTTTACAGTGCTAATAGGGCCCTCACCGATTTGAACACATCTATACATGGTACTAATTAAGGACTCTACTTAACAGTCCAAGTCCATGATGAACATACCGTGAACACCCTGCAACCTATTGAATACTTTCCACTCATGCATCTTGAACTCTTTGATTGGGTTTTGCAAGAACAACCCATGACCATGCCTACATTTCTCAATGAGTATGCATTAGCCTTCTATCTAAACGTTTCTGAACTGAACATGAACATGATTGAAGAAGATATCAAGTACCTTAGTTTGAAAATAAAAAAATGAAAAGAAATAAACTTTCTGATGGCAAAAACCACATTGTGGCGGTTTCAGAAGAGAAAATAATAAAAAGAAAAGACACATCCAATGGTAAAAACCTCTCTAAGACACTGAAGGATGGGGTACTTGATATTTTGTTGAGTCACTTCCACGAGCACTCATCAGTGTTGATAGAACCAATGCAACCTATGAATATTGGAATTGAAGAGCATCCACATATAATCCATTAGGCACAGTCACTATCAGCAGAGGATTTGAAAGAGTTCACTCAATTATTTAAAGAAAAAAATATCAACTTCACATGAACCTACTCATATATGCCAGGGCTGGATCCAGATCTCATAATGCACCATCTCTCAATCACACCTAGAGTTGAACTAGTTAAACAAAAATTCAGAAAGATGCACCCTCATGTTGCTCTACTAATAAAATCCAAGTTGGAAAAATTTCTCAAAGCTGGTTTCATCATAGTAATTGACTAATCATAATGGATCTCAAATATTGAATCTGTATCCAAACCAGACAAGTCTATCAGAGTATGCACTGATTTTAGAGATCTTAATAGGGCATATCCCAAAGATGACTTCCCTTTTCCCAATATTGACATGATTGTTGATATGACAACTGAATACAAAATGTAATCATTAATGGATGGATTCTTAGGGTACAACCAAATCAAATTGCTCCTGAAGATCAAGAGAAAACAACATTGACATGTGCTTGGGGTACCTTCTATTGGAACATCATGCCATTCGGTTTGAAAAATGCGGGTTCTACATACCAGAGAGTTGTAACAACCATCTTCTATGACATGATACACAAGAACATGGAAGAAAATGTGGATGATACAATAATGAAAAGATCCACACATGTGCAAGATCTAGCAAAGATTCTAGACATAATGAAATAATTTAGAGTAAGGTTGAACCCAAAGAAATGTGCATTTGGTGTGACATCTGGCAAACTGTTAGGATACATTGTCTCAGCAAAGGGGATTGAGGTGGATCTGGAAAAGGTACAATAAATCATATAGATACAACCACCGAATAACATAAGCCAAATAAGAATAGTCCAAGGGAGGATTCAATAAATCAAAAGATTCATCTCACAGCTGGCAAACAAGGCACAACCATTCTCAAAGACCTTACGCAAATGAGTGACATATTAGTGGGATAAAACATGTGGCAAGAAATTTAACCAAATCAAATAATATTTGGAAAATCCACTAGTACTGATGCCTCCTATACGAGGTAAGCCATTAATTCTATACATATTAGCTACTACAACATCACTAGGGGCACTCCTTGCACAACAGGATGATAACAAGAAAGAATGAGCTATTACTACATCAGTAAAACTTTGGTCTTGTATGAGATGAACTACTCAGTGATTGAGAAGGCATGTCTGGTAGTTGTGATTGCATCACCAAAACTGAGGCATTATATGCAAGCACACTCTATAAAATTAGTTGCAAATATTGATACACTGAAATACCTTATGAGAAAAGCTACCATGACTGGAGGGCTAGCTAAATGGGTCAATATCCTCAATGAGTTTGAAGTTGAGTATGTCAAATGAAAGGCTATCAAAGGGAAAGCCATTGTAGATCAATCAAATGAAGGCCCAATACAAGATGATCAACCTATCAATGTTGAGTTTCTAGATGGATGCATTATGCACATCACTCATAGATCCTAGAAGATTTTCTTTGAAGTCTCTTTCACTCAACAAGGCTCAGGTGTAGGTGTGTTATTTATCACTCCTCGGAGCTACTCTATTCCTAAGGTGTACAAGATATGGTTTCCTTATACAAACAACATTTTTGAATATGAAGCCTTAATGAATGGAATAAAAATATTGGCCATTGAATGGAACATTTACAAGTCGCATATTCATGGTGACTCTCAACTAGTAATCAACCAAATCAATGATACCTATAAAAAAGGGGATGATAAACTCATACCTTACAAAAGAAGATTTGATGATTTTAAAAATTACTTCACTTTCATCACATTCCAATAGATTTCAAGGACATAAAATAGAGTTGTCGATGCAATGGCTACACTGGCCTCCTTACCAAAACAAGGAGAATACTTCTGTTATGAGTTATTGGTGGAAGAGCTCCATTACCCAACATAAAAATACCCTCACTCTCAAATGGTTTATTCTATCATAGGAAAAGAATCATCATGTTACCAATATGTTTATGCTTACCTACGCCATCATGTCATTCTAAATGAGCTCACCCGCAATGAAAAATGACACTTGATTCACAATGCCTCATGGTATATTCTTATTAAAATTTATTTCTATAGGCAAGGACTAAATGGTACTTTTCTTAGGTGTCTAGAAAATGAAGAGTCCAAACGTGCATTAGCTAAGGTCCACGAAGGTATTTGTGGTTCTCATTCTAATGGTCTGATTCTAGCTCAAAAAATGTTGAGAGTTGGATACTATTGGCCATACATGGAGAAAGAAGAAATGAGGTACTCAAAAGATTGTAAGAAATTCCAGCTACATGGCAATCTTATACATGTTCCAATTTGGGAGCTTATTCCTTCATCACACAATGGCCCTTTCAGCAATGGGCATTTGACCTCATCAAGTAGATATATCTATCCTCTTCAAAGAAACATAAATTCATAATAAAAGCCATGAAATACATCACTAAGTGGGTTGAAGCCATCCCACTCACAACAACAACAATAGGAAAATAAGTGGACCTATTCATTTTGAACTACATATTCTATAGATATGGTATCTCTTCATTCATTGTAACTGATAATGGAGGGTAATTTAAGAACAATGATATAAATGAACTTTGTGCTAAGTTCAAAATCAAGCAACATTGTTCTTCTATCTATTATCCACAGGGAAATGGGTAGGTTGAGGCCTCAAATAATAGTATATTGAATATCTTGCATCACACTGTGAATAAGTCAGGAAAGGATTGCCATTTGCAGCTCAATCCTATATTATGGGCCTACTACACAAGCATTACAACACCTAGGGGCGAATCAAATTTTTCTCGAGTATATGGAACAAAAGAGGTCCTGCCCATAGAAGTAGAGATCCCATTTCTAAGGGTTTCTTTACATAGGATGATAACATATGAAGACCGCAGAGTCTCAAGATTGCAAGAGCTAGAACTACAGGATGAGTGTCAACAAGTGGCGTTCGATCATCTCAGAGCATGTCATAAGAGAATGTCAAGAGGATACAATAAAAACTTCAAACCTAGACAGCTTCAGGTTGGTGACCTATTGTTGAGAGAAAATCACTGCAATCATTCACATCAAGAACAAAAGGCAAAGTTCAAACTCAACTAGTTGTGTCCCTACATTATTACTGCAACATTTGGCTCTAGAGCCTATCAACAGAGGATTTGAAAGAGTTCACTCAATTATTTAAAGAAAAAAATATCAACTTTGCATGAACCTACTCATATATGCCAAGGGTGGATCCAGATCTCATAATGCACCATCTCTCAATCACACCTAGAGTTAAACTAGTTAAACAAAAATTTAGAAAGATGCACCCTCATGTTGCTCTACTAATAAAATCCAAGTTGGAAAAATTGCTCAAAGTTGGATTCATCAGAGCAATTGACTATGCATAATGGATCTCAAATATTGAGTATGTATCCAAACCAGATAAGTCTATCAGAGTATGCACTGATTTTAGAGATCTCAATAGGGCATATGCCAAAGATGACTGCCATTTTCCCAATATCAACATGATTGTTGATATGACAACCGAATACAAAGTGTAATCATTAATGGATGGATTCTTAGGGTACAACCAAATCAAATTTCTCCTGAAGATCAAGAGAAAACAACATTGACAGGTGCCTGGGGTACCTTCTGTTGGAACATCATGCCATTCGGTTTTAAAAATGTAGGTTCTACATACCAGAGAGCTGTAACAACCATCTTCTATGACATGATACACAAGAACATGGAAGACAATGTGGATGATACAATAATGAAAAGATCCACACATGTGCAAGATCTAGGAAAGATTCTAGACATAATGGAATAATTTAGAGTAAGGTCGAACCCAAAGAAATGTGCATTTGGTGTGACATTTGGTAAACTGTTAGGATACATTGTCTCAGCAAAGGGGATTGAGGTGGATCTGGAAAAGTTACAAGAAATCATATAGATACAACCGCCAAAGAACATAAACCAAATAAGAATACTCCAAGGGAGGATTCAATAAATCAAAAGATTCATCTCACAGCTGGTGAACAAGGCACAACCATTCTCAAAGACTTTACGCAAAGGAGTGACGTATCAATGGGATAAAACATGTGGCAAGAAATTTAACCAAATCAAAGAATATTTGGAAAATCTACCAGTCCTGATGCCTCCTATACGAGGTAAGCCATTAATTCTATACATATTAGCTACTACAACATCACTAGGGGCACTCCTTGTACAACAGGATGAGAACAAGAAAGAACAAGCTATTACTACATCAGTAAAACTTTGGTCTTGTATGAGATGAACTAATCAGTGATTGAGAAGGTGTGTCTAGCAGTTGTGATTGCATCACCAAAACCAAGGCATTATATGCAAGCACACTCTATAAAATTAGTTGCAAATATTGATCCACTGAAATACCTTATGAGAAAAGCTACCATGACTAGAATGCTTGCTAAATGGGTCAATATCCTCAATGAGTTTGAGGTTGAGTATGTCAAACAAAAGGATATCAAAGGGAAATCCATTGTAGATCAATCGACTGAAGGCCCAATACAAGATGATCAACCTATCAATGTTGAGTTTCTAGATGGATGCCTTATTCACATCACTCATAGATCCTAGAATATTTTCTTTGAAGTCTCTTTCACTCAACAAGGCTCAGGTGTAGGTGTGTTATTTATCACTCCTTAGAGCTACTCTATTCCTAAGGCATACAAGATATGGTTTCCTTACACAAACAACATTGTTGAATATGAATCCTTAATGAATGGAATAAAATTGGCCATTGAATGGAACATTTACAAGTCGCATATTCATGGTGACTCTCAACTAGTAATCAACCAAATCAATGATACCTATAAAAAAAGGGGATGATAAACTCATACCTTACGAAAGAATACTTGATGATTTTAAAAATTACTTCACTTTCATCACATTCCAATAGATTTCAAGGACATAAATTAGAGTTGTCGATGCAATGGCTACACTGGCCTCCTTACAAAAACAAGGAGAAGACTTCTGTTATGAGTTCCTGGTGGAAGAGCTCCATTCCCCAACATAAAACTCCCCTCACTCTCAAATGATTTGTTCTATCATAGGACAAGAATCATCCCGCTACCAATATGTTTATGCTTACCTACGCCATCATGTCATTCCAAATGAGCTAACCCGCAATGAAAAATGACACTTGATTCACAATGCCTCATGGTATATTCTTATTAAAATTTATTTCTATAGGCAATGACTAAATGGTACTTTTCTTAGGTGTCTAGAAAATGAAGAGTGCAAACGTGCATTAGCTAAGGTCCATGAAGGTATTTGTGGTTCTCATTCTAATGGTCTGACTCTAGCTCAAAAAATGTTGAGAGCTGGCTACTATTGGCCATACATGGAGAAAGAAGAAATGAGGTACTCAAAAGATTGTAAGAAACTCCAGCTGCATGGCAATCTTATACATGTTCTAGTTTGGGAGCTTATTACTTCATCACACAATGGCTCTTTCAGCAATGGGCATTTGACCTCATCAAGTAGATATATCTGTCCTCTTCAAACAAACATAAATTCATAATAAAAGCCATGAAATACATCACTAAGTGGGTTGAAGCCATCACACTCACAACAACAACAATAGGAAAATAAGTGGACCTATTCATTTTGAACTACATATTATGTAGATATGGTATCTCTTCATTCATTGTAACTGATAATGGAGGGTAATTTAAGAACAGTGATATAAATGAACTTTGTGCTAAGTTCAAAATCAAGAAACATTGTTCTTCTATCTATTATCCATAGGGAAATGGGCAGGATGAGGCCTCAAATAATAGTATATTGAATATCTTGCATCACACTGTGAATAATTCAGGAAAGGATTGCCATCTGTAGCTCAATCCTATATTATGGGCCTACAACACAAGCATTACAACACCTAGTGGCGAATCACATTTTGCTCTAGTATATGGAACAAAAGAGGTCCTGCCCATAGAAGTAGAGATCCCATTTCTAAGGGTTTCTTTACATAGGCTGATAACATATGAAGACCTCAGAGTCTCAAGATTGCAAGAGCTAGAACTACTGGATGAGTGTCAACAAGTGGCGTTCGATCATCTCAGAGCATGTCAGAAGAGAATGTCAAGAGGATACAATAAAAACTTCAAACCTAGACAACTTTAGGTTGGTGACCTATTGTTGAGAGAAAATCACTGCAATCAGTCACATCAAGAACAAAAGGCAAAGTTCAAACCCAACTGGTTGTGTCCCTACATTATTACTGCAACATTTGGCTCTAGAGCCTATCAACTCTCTACACCAGAAGGAGAACAACTCTGGGAGCCCATCAAAATTCTCCACCTAAATAAATTATACACCCGAGCATTCTTTGTATCCAACAACATGTACATATCTATATTATCCTGAAAAAGATAGAAAAAGTGAAAAATATCCTGAAAAAAGATAATAATCAGAAAAAGTCCCAAAAAAAATGATTATCTTGGTGAAAACCAAGCAATAGGCACCTTGATAATATAAAAAAAATAAAAATAAAAATAAAACTCAAAAATACAAAAAAAATAGGGAAAAAAATGAAAAAGAAAGAAAAAGTGCCGCGGTGAAAACTGGTAAACAAGCACCTTGGTAGCAAAAATATAATCTCTGCCAAGTACGTGAAAACCTGGTAAGAAGGCGCCTCTTATACTCAAGTGCTCCATCTATCAACACAACTCTTGGCATCCTTCATGTTTTCCTACCATTTTCTTTAGTATGTACATAGATTTCAGCCACTTTTGTGACACATTTGTTCTTCTAAAAACCCTCATGGCTTGAAACCGATCAGATTTATAGTCTGGGGGCAATCAAATCAACTTTGTCCCAACAATATAATTCAAGTAATCTCTAAGTTAGTCATCTCTAGTCATCCAATCTTGCTCAGTTTCATGTCTTCCAATTGTCCCATGGTTCTTGCCATTGACAATTTATCTTAAACACAAAAACACATGCAATAAAACAAACACTGAAACCGTTTGAGCTATGCTGAACTTTTGTTTGTTTGTTGTCTCTTTATTTGGATTTTGATTGTTATCCCCCATGAGAAACTCAAGGATTTCCATGTTGATTTAGAGAAGCAAGGACTTGGGGCGTAACATTTTCTTATTTTTCTACCTATAGGATTAGTTCCAATAGTTTGTAACATCAAATCAATAGAGTGTCTGTGATAAGAGCCTTCACATCAAGGTAAAATTGCCACACATACCTCAACTGCATTTATTTGAATTCTACAAGGAGGCCGAAACTATTTCCTTGATTTTTATTTAAATATGTCTAATGGGCTTGCACACAAGAAGCAATCAGGGCTCCATTCTTCTAAAAAGAGAATTTGTGAGGTAGAGGAATGCTGTCGAATTGGTGATATATTTTTTTAATTTCTTATTATATTCATCGTTCATTTAGTTTACTTGCATTTGCATAGTTAAATCATAGGAATCTTATTTTCATTTACTTAATAATGGATTAATCTTGGCTTAATTTGGATGAACTTGTATTTCATTTAGCTTGGCTTTTAAAATCCTTCATTTAGATAGAGTTTATAGTTATTGGATTTTGTGATGGTCTGAGAGCAAAATTCATACTCCTATTTACTAGAAGGAAATGAGTCACTTTGATTTATTTTCACTTCATTAGTTTAATTTATTTAATCAATCACACAATGATTCATTGAAGTGTTTGTGTTGTCTAGCTATGTCACATTTTCACACACACACACACACACTAGGGATGTAGTGATCCATTAATGAGAAGTGACTTGTCTTCATGTACCATGATTTTCTTGATCTTATCTTCAACATTTGATGGATCTTACAAAAGAGTATTCAGTGGGCATAAAAGTGGTAACAACTAATGTAATTTTTTTAAAAATTTTATATCCTTAAGAACAATCATTTCAAATTTCCTCAAGGTTTTGGTTTGTCATTTTGGGAATCAAATATAGTGTCAAGATCATCATCTTATTCCAAATATTCTTGATATTTATCTTCATGCTATGTATGTGTCACCATTAGTCAATTATGGAATCTCATCTCCCTCAAGGTCTAAATCTCTATCAATTCAAAATTCATCTCCTACCTATATAGAGGGTTTTGGTAGAGGGATAACTCCTTTTAATTATTAAAATTTTAAATAGTCATATTACCAGACCCGTGATCAATCGATATTTCTACAATATCTCTAACCAAGGTCTGCCTAAGATTATAGGGTAGCTTGTGTTATTTTCCTGACCCTTCAAAATACAATAACATCCTCTAAATTTCCCTCTGGTTAGAAATTGACTTATATGTTGACCATAATACTATTGTGGTTGTCTGAACTTCAACCATTCCCAACTTTTCAACTATTACTACAATTATGTCTACTCCTAAATTAATCAAAATATTTGTTATCTCTATCCCTTTAATATTTAGAGTGATCGCAAGACTTGTAAGATCACTATATTTATGTGGGATCAACTTTCGTTATAATACATTAGAAAGTTCTCCACCAATTTGAATTATCAAGGGAAATTTTCTCTTTCTTCCTTGAGTCTTTATACAAAGGTCTTTTATAACCTAATTGATTTAATGGATATGCTTAATGTCTCTCAAAAGATGAATTTCCATATTAATTATCCTAAGTTCTCTAAGGAGTTGAGAGTCCCCTAGAGTCTCATGAACCTCTTTGAAGTATTCCAGAGTTACCCTTTTCTATTATAAATGAATAGGGAATGGTGCCTTCCGAGTAGAAAAAATAGGTCTACTATTGTATTGCTCATACTCCTCCATATTGATAGGTCCTCCTCCTGAGTGTTCATGGAGGATAGGTTTGGTTGGGAGTGTTCAGGTTCTTAATTATATTTTATTGATGCCAATTACATTCATTCTAGTAGGGTTAGAGTTAGGAATAAAAGTTTGTTTTTGAGGTTGGTTATTATTTAAATTAGGGATAGGTTGAGCTGAAATCTGAGGTCTATTAACATACTCATAATTTTAGTTTGTGTGGGGCTAGTTAGGATAGGTTGAAGTTGAATCATCGGTCATTTAATCCTTTGATTCTATCACGGTTGATATTGCGATTAGCTAGGCTACCATTGAGTATGGTTAGGTTTTCATTAGATTAATTTTATTGTGACATGGTCTAATCTAGTGGTTCAAATCCATAGATATCCCTAAGGTGTGGGTATTTTAGGAGGCTACATTAGCATTTGAGGAATCCATTGATTAGGCTAGGGATTTGGGGTCCAATTAGAATTCTAGGACCATATTGACCCTAATAAGAGTTTTAACCAAAATTTTGTTTTCTTGTCCTACAAAATTTAGTTCCTCTTCTACCACAAGTGCTTTTTTAAAGTGGTTCTTAATTTATGGTAGAATATTTCATGAACTAGTGACATGTTTCTTGTCACATATCTCACAAATATCAACCTAGTTTAAGGGACATTCCCTCAATGGATTTTTTTCTTTATACTTAGGGAAGTATATATGTAATGGTTATATCAGTATCCTATCTCTTTGTGTGTTAAGGTGAAGAAGGATATTGAGTTCGATTTTTCTAATTCCTCCATTACTTTAGAAATGTTAGGTGAGGTATTCTTGTTTCTTCAAACAACCCTAGATTTAACCCTGGTTCTAGAGTAGTTTTTACATTTTTTTGTGCTATTTTAAAATATGGATTTATTTATATCTGTACACCAAATTAGGCTCAAGATATACCTAGATTCATCGTCAATTACTCTTATAAAAATGGTCTTACTGATTTCCTCATCCAACCCATTGCCATAACATTCTATAGACAAATAGGTGAATATTTATATAATCTTCTAGGCTTTAATCCTACATTTGCTTCATTCTAAAAAATCTTCCTTCTTGTCTCTCACCCTACTATATTCCTTGTATTCATTCAAAAAGTCCTTTTCCATATTATTCTATGTAGGAATGGAATTGGCATTCAGACTCATTAACCAACGCCAAGATGATTCTTTCATAGTAGATGGAAACAACTTTAACTTTTGATTATCAATGATATAGCCATACGTTTGACACAATACTTTAAATTCAAAAAGGAATTGGTTAGGATCCTCATAATTTTTTATTCTAAAAGTAGGGAGAACAGAGGGAGATATATTCTTCATAGGTGGCTCATTTACCACTGTGCACAAATTAATTGGATATAAAAATATTTTAATGGGTGTTGTTTTGTCAACTCTTTTTTCTCTATCACTCATGTTTTCTTGACTCTTAGACCCAGAATATGATGTTTCAGAGTTTTGGAACCCTTTAGTTATATTTTTAGGTTGTATTTGGACAAGTCTTCCAAATTGGTCTTTGGATCTGATCATCAAATTCTTGGAAATAGATTCTTACTGGCACTAAGGCTAGATTTCTTATATTAACCAAACCAATTCCCTAGCAACAATTTCAAAAATGATGGAAGGGGTCACTACATGTCACAATTCACTCATCATTTACTTTATTATCCATCAACCAAAGAGTATTTAAAGCTATTTATGGTAAGAATGTTTGCTTTTGGGGGGCTTTTATTGGTAGTTTTCTATGCTTCATTTTTGGTCTTGCTCCATCAAGAGCGATTCTTCCCTACCTGAATCCTAAAAAATCTATTTTAAGCTAAGGATTTTACACTTAAATCAACCAATCTACCTTAAAATTATATGGAGGTTAACTATAGTTTCAATTCAAGATAAAATTTTGAAAATTGCATTGTACTACACTAACACACTCTCTTGAAAAAAAAGGAAAGTTAAACTAGGAAAGTTTTTTATTAATGATAAAAAATGTTTTTGAAGGGACCTAAAACCCTTTACAAAATGGTCACATAAGATATTCAATGAAAGATGACAACAAGGAACAGAATAAGACCAAGATGAGGGTTTTACCAACAGGCTCCCACAACCTGAAACAAATGTTGCACAAAAAAAACTAGCATGCAACAAAGAACTAAAGAAAGGACCAGAGAAAAGTCTAACCCTAACACCCACAAACATAAACCATTAAGATTTACCTTTATCCATGCCCTTATGGGAGTGAAGGGCCATGTCAAAAGAGGGTGTAGATGTCTTGGTTTTTTTTTCCTTTCACCATAATCCAACCCTCTTCCACCTTAGCAACCGCACCCTACCAAGCCAATGAATTCAACATTGGAATCACAACACCTAGAGAGGGAAGACCAATAGCTCCCACAAAAGAGCCAAAGGTAGGGCTAGAAACATTGTGAGAGATAGGGCCGACAAGAGCCAGAGAAACAAAACCAATATTTCTCTCAATAGATAAATCACAACCTCTAGCCAAAGCCCTATCACAAGCAATAATATTTTGAGACACAACAGGTGCAGAGCCAGAAGCACCAGCAATCTGAGAGACACAATCAAAAAATTTCCCAACATTTCCATCATCACCTAGGATATGACCGGAAATGATAGCCTTACCACTATCATAGGACATAGATACTAGGGGTCTATTCCCATTCACAGCCTGGGATACAACGAGAGGGGGAATAGGAAGAGGACCAACCTCCACCATTGCAAGACAAGTAACCATGCCAACCTGAGAATAAACTTTATTATTAGTCAAAGGTGTACTAGACTTAGCTAGCCCATCAACAGTAACATAAGCATCCTGAGAAGAAGACACCAAGTAATCCTGTGCAACCACCTAGGACAAACTCCTTTGTGAGTCAAAATTCTTCTCAACTGAATAATGTTGAACTAAAGTGCCCTTCAACCATGATGCAGACCTTTTCATTTTTTCCAAACCACATTGAGCCACCACATGAACAATTTTAAAGAATCTTATATATCTAAAGGGAATCCCTTCATAGTCCAAGGGTTAGATCTAGCTACCCTTAGAAGATTTTATTAAAATCTCTGCAGGTAGCCCCTTCAGCACGTCCAAATCAACTAAAATATGGGAAAAGGTGGAGTGAAGAATATTAGATGATATATCATTTACCATTAGAAAATAACCAAGAGATTCTCCCACTTCTTCAAGAAGAGAATCAACCCATAAATGAAGGGGGAGATAGGGAAGAAAAACCCAAATAGGAATCTTGTTGAACTTTTTAGAAGAAGGGTTGAAATCAGAGTGCCAAGGTCTAACCATTAGCTAAATCTATCTTCCTAAATTAAAATACGATTACACAATATCTTATTTATGTCCTGAGCATCTTCAAATTTAGCAATAAAAAAAACCTTTTTCCATAGGGTAAATATAGACTATACCAGTAAGTAAGGGCTCCCAGTGCTGTGAAATCCACCCACATAGGTCCAAGAAACTAGGCCAAAAGTCCCTGAACTGGAAAATTACACCATATTTATAAAAAAATAGTGACATTATGGTCAATATCTACCTTCATCTTTGAATCTAGCATAATGGTAATATACTTAGAGACAAGGAGAGGACCACTGTCAGCATGCTGCATTTTTAGCATACCACTCAAATTTGCCAAGCAAGGCCTCATCATATTTGCAATCGTAGTGGTAGATAGAGAAGTAGACGGAACCACAAAAGCCTCTCCACTCACAAAGGCAAGCTCCATCATAGGAGAGCACCCTGAAATCCGCAAGGAAGTAGTCCAAACAGGAAAAACCCCACCTTCTAAGCCAGAATGACATCTGCGATCAGATGATAAGACACCCCTAACCGCAATATCCGAGGGAGAAGGTTGAATATAGGTCGCAGAAGAAGATGTCACACAAACACCCAAACAAGAAGAAACCAGAAATGAAGTAGTAAGACTTGACATAGGTGTAAAAGTGATATCTACATCTAGAACAGATGAAGGCCCAACCGAGAAGGCATACTAGACATCACCAATAGGGTAAAATGTCCCCCAACCCAGACAAAACTTCATGATCATACCAATGCAAGCTTGGCCTCCTCCAGAAAATGATGACATAACAACACTACAAGATCCATGGTTTCCTAATTGGAAGGAAACCCTAGCTGCTGCAGGAGCAGAACTCATCGTTTCAACAAGATAATTCAAGTTAAACTAGGAAAGTTAACCACACTCGCAAAATCAAATAAATTATATTCTATTATAATCATTGATCATCCACTTTTCATCTTCCTTCAACATTTAATCATATCGATCTATAATTACGTCGAAGGCGTTCCCTTTCTGAAGTTGTGCAATCTACTTTAATAATCAATGGTCTAAAATACTCAATAAGGTATGCAAGATGATGGAACTAGTTTTGACTGTTCATCTTTTCTCACTATTTTTTTGGCCAGTTTTCAGTTCTTATTTCTTGCATTGCCTATTCAATGTATTCAACGTTTTGCAGCCATGTTTTTTTTTTTAATAATTTGCTGAGCACTTTCCGTGTGGTATATGTTGCTCATATTGTTTACTCAGTCTATCGATGGTAGTGTCCTCAAAAGTAGGGATACTTTTAACAACCATGGCAACCACCAAACAAAATTTAAATATAAATAAATTTTAAGCAATATTTTTGAATTATTAAATAATAAATATTGATTAAATTTAAGTGCAAGAAACATCCAAATTTTTATGGGAGTGACATGGTCACTAATACTTGAATTGTTATCAAAATCAAAAGGATTAGTAGTATTAATATTAAAATTAGCATATGATGTTTATATTAATTATTAAAAATTGTATTTTATATTAAAATTATTAAATATAAATATAATATGTTTAATATAATATAATTTAAATTTAATTTTATAAACATATAATATAATTTAAATTTAATTTTATTATAACATAGTAATCATATTTGTTATTATATATTATGTTTTACATTAAAATTATAAAATACAAATACAATATATAATACAATGAATATAAATATTTATTTTATATAATAATTTTTATATTACTATGTATAATATATATTAAATAAAAATCTTAATAATATTATTTTATTTTTAAATATATATGTAATTATAATAAGTTTCTAATTAAATATCATTTTTTTAAATTTATAATATTTTATTACAATAATAATTATAATTTTAGAAATGTAATTTATTTATTGTCAATTGTATACAAATATTTATTTGGGCTAATTTTGCATTTATCTTTCAACTAAGGTTAATATTGTTTCTAATATATTAATTATGTTTTTTCTATTCATCTCTCTCTCTCTCTCTAAATATTTTTTTCTTTCTATCTTTGCATCTTTCTTTATCTCTCCTATTGTATATCTCTATATCTATTTCTCTCACACAATCTTCCACCCACTCCTTTATTTCTTTTTATCCATATATTTCTCTACATCTACCTGCTTATCTTTCCATCCTCTTGCTTAGGGTTTTGATTAGGGTTAGAGTTTAGGCTTAGGGTTATGATTATGTTTTAAGGTTTAGGATGAGGATTATAATTAGGAGATCATGGTTAGGGTTAAGGTTTACATCATTTGTTACTATTATCATTATGGTTAGTATTAGGATCTAGAACCTATCAAGGTTTATATCATGGTTGTAATTATGGTTAGGGTTAGAGTTTTAGTAGGATTGATATTTAGGGTCAGGGATATGATAAGAGTTTAATTTCATGTCATGGTTAGGGTTAGGATCGGGTTTAGAGTTTGTATTATAATCTTGTTTATGATTACGGTTTAATATTTGAGATAAAGTTAGGGTTAGAGATAGGGTTGGGATTGTTAATAGGATTTAGGGTTTGAATTATGGATAGGGTAAGGGGTTACAACATGGTTAGTATTGTGGTTAGGGTTAGGATTTTAACTAGGGCTAAGGTTAGATTTAGGAATATGGTTACTGTTGTTGGTTCTATTTCCAGTTTTGAAGCTTGAGCTAGTAAAATTTTTGAGTTCTCAGTCAGTTTCCTACTTTAGATGTTGAAATCTTGTCCTATTCTATCAAAATCCCTTTACAAATAATAATCTCCGAGATTTGAAATTCAAAAAGTGTGTAAAACCCTAAGTCCTAGGTTAGTTTTCATGCATATTCAAGAGAAAACCCTAGTTCTTCAAAATGGTTTATATTTTGCACTTACTTTTTTTAGAAAAGATCTGAGTCACTTAAGTCATGTGCCTATTTTCATGATTTATAAGGTGGTCGCAATGTCTCTTTAAGCCTAAAGAATATTCCTTTTTCTTTTGAGACTTAGAAAAATGCTTTGGTCATGTTATCTCCATAAGAAAAGAATATGCTTTCAATGTAAAGGAGATTTCACGTGGGCCGTTGATGAAGATATTGATCTTACGGTGTGCGGAAAGTCTCATTCAAAACCCCAGAGTTAAAGAAATTGTTTGGCGACTTTGAGATCATTCAGTCGCGCAGTCTCAAAAGCTAATCAGAGTTAGAGATGGGTTGAAATATCATGCATTCGTGTGATCATGGAAATAAGAGTTAGGTCAAAGTTTATGAGATTAAGCGATAGCCGTTGATTTTTAAGATAATGTAGTGGTGGGCATGAAATATCGCAACTAACTCTTCAGTTAAGAAATCTTATAGTGACTTCAAATTCATTCATTCACGGTGTCTCACAAGTGAACCAACATTTAAGAGATGAGTTAAATGCATTTAGTCGCGAGATCTCTTTTGAAAGCAAGGGTTAAGTTAAAAGATGTGAGATAAAGCGATTACCGTCCAATTCAAGATTGATCCTATGGCCAACGTTAAGTCGCAACATAAAAGTTTAGATGGATGAAAGTTTAAGAGATATCCTGACTACCATCAGATTTAATAAAGATCTAAAGGCTGGCATTCAAACTCGAAGAAAACTTTGAGTTAGATAAATTATAAAGCAGCAATGAGATTCAGTGAGTCATGAAGTCTCAATAAGAACTATGGTTGATAAAGGTTAAGTAGAATTCAAGTGAAGTTTGCAGCAAGGAGATCTGAACCGTGAAAAGAGAAAAGATCTAGTGGATAGTGTGAAATCGCTGATAAAAGTCAAATCGTCAAAGAAAGTTCAGCAATTCACCGGTGGTGATTCAGATTTGAACACGTGTCTAAGTCATTCAGAGATCTGAGGTTTGCGTAAAGTCTCAATGCAAACCTAAGGTTAAGAAATTCATCCTGCAACTTGGAGATAGCTTAAGTCGTGAAGTCTCAAGATGAATTGCAGTTAAAGACAAGGCAAAGGAGATTGCACAAAAACTGTTGGATTAAAAGTTGATCAAAGGGTAGTTGTGAAGTCTCAGATCAAAAAGTGAAAGTACAAAAGGGATGTGAGATTTCACGCAAATCATCCAATTAAAAGAATATCTTATGATGGTCGCGTATTCTCAAAAGAAACTCAAGATTAGTGAAATCTTAAAGCGACTTTGAATTTGCACAGTCACGTAGTCTCTAAAAGAACTAAAGGTTTAAGCAAGAGTTATTTGAAGCCTTAGTCGCAGAGTCTCAAAAGAAATACGAGTTAAGAGATTTCTTTTAGTGATTAAGAGATGAACATTGATCAAGATGTTGATCGTGTGGTGATCGCTAAGTCTCAGAAAAAAAATTAGAGTTAATTAAGATAACTCTCAGCAACAAGGGGATCATACAGTCGTGCAGTCGCTGAAGGAAACCAGGGTGTGAGCAAGGTAAAGTATAAGGTTTTCTTCCTCGCCATGTTGTACAATTATCAGCCAAGAAAAACATAGGGATTATGACAACATATTTTAAAGAGTTGTGAAGTTGTGATAAATGAGCCAATAAGATCAGAACTTGATCCTATTTTGAATATAATAAGGTTTTAAATGAAAAAAGAACTCATTCAAAATTGATCACCTGTCAGTTTCAAATGCCATGACTAGAAAGAAAATTGATATCACAACACGTAGAAGTAATGACAAAAGTGATTGAATGGAATTTCCATGATTTTGAATCGAATGGTGCATTGATTTATCTGAGTAAATAAGCATTACCATTGTTCATTTCATTTCACCAAGAGTTTCAGTTTTCAGAGTGAAATTTGCATGTGTGATCAGTGTTTTCAAGAGACCAGAGCTATCCAGATTTGCAGAGTGAAGAAAGAAATTTGAATAGTTGCAATTTAGAAAAGATAAGATGAGTAGATCAGTGAGCGTTGCCTCAACTAGCAGGAAGAGCGGAGATGGTGATGATGGCCTAAAGGGAAAGAGAAATTACTCAGAGGAGTTCATATCTCTCCTTCCAGAATCCAATCAGGGAAAGAAGGTAAATGATGAATACCTTGGTGATAATTTTGCTTAAATTAGAGATGCAAAGACACTTGGTTGTTCAGGCTATCATTTGCTTAATTACTTCCATAAGAATAGTGAGAGTCATGTGCCTGTGTCAAACCCTTGGACGTCTAGATTAGAAAAACTAATAGTTCCTGATGTGTTTGTGGATGTCGATTTGTTATTGGAACTAGCCAGTAGGTATGATACTATTTCAAAGACCATTAAGAAAGATGATGACACAATCCTAGTAACCCTTGATAGGGCATCATTCATGAAAGTGTTTAATATATACAACCCCTACACAACAAAAATCAACCTAAAAACCTTAGCAGCTAGATATACTAAGGAGGTCAGCATTGTATCCAAATTAATTCAAGCCCATGTGTCGAAAGGAACCATAAACTATATAACTCCTATTCCTAGTGATAATGTGCCCTATTTCTACAAGGACCTGACATTCTGTATGAAATACATTTCTTATACCCTGTGTAGAGTTTTAGGGGTTGATAGTGGAAGAGAGAGTATCGTCTGACATGCTAATGATAATTTTGGACTTGCAAAGTCGCTATGTTAGTGCATATTATGATTACATTCAGTATGTAATTGAAAAAATGAACCAGGGATTTGTGGATATCTAGAGTAAGGTAGGAAGCCCTAAGTTCCTACAGTATTCATTGCTCATGCATTTTATTTTGTCCTACAATTTTAATATCATGGACCAGCTCAATCTGCAGCCTAGAAGATTTTATCATGGTCAAGCCAACCCTGTGAAACTTTGGTTGAGGGTATGGAATTACACATCCAGAGAGAATGAGTTCCGTTCTTTTGAGAATTGGGTAGTACATCCCCTATTGAGCAACTTAGGAGTCAACATGACTAGGCTAACAATCAAAGTATTACAACTTTTGAGGCCCTGCAAGTTTGTGGATAAATGGAATGAAGATCACAATTAGGGAGATTTCTATTATCATTAGAATTTCACTCTGATTAGATTTTATGGTTTCTCCCAACCACCACACATTTTTCCATACACAATACCGCCAAGGATTGTTGTCATGGAGTTTATATGGCAGCCCATGCTAACTGATAGGGAGCATTTGGCTCCACATAGGAAAGGAACATTCACACCTAGGCAATTTATTGCTTCTGATTTTACAATTGGTAAGAGGGCTTATGATGTTGTGAATGGATGGTTGAGACATTACCAAATGAATGTAGTACTGTATAGATACATTGATACAAAAGGTTTCATAAAAGGTGCCAAGAAAATTCTGACACCATCCATTCCAATTAATAAAGAACATCAGCCATGTGAAGAAGAGGACCTAATGAGGAACACCCTTGAAGAGGATGAAATTTAAGCTAGAACAAAAAAGTATCAAGAATTGATGGATTTAGAGCAGCAACTCAAGAAGAAAGGGATCCCATTTGGAGGTTATTTTCCTGGTTTTCCTTATCTACAAAGATTAGATAAGATGATTGAATCCTATGGCACACTTTGTAGCCAATTAGAAGAACAAATTGAGGATAAGGACAGAGGTCCTAATAAAAAATCATTATCAGAGTAAAAAGATAGTAGTTACTCAATACATAGCCCACCACTAATGGATCAGCCACCTCAGACTGAGGAAAACATAATTGACCTAACACAAGGACATGAGGCTAAGGTAGTAGTTGAACCTCCAATGAAAAAGAAAAAGGTGGAAATAGGGGAGCCTTCTGTTTTCAAGACACAAAAGAAGAAAAAGGATAAAGTGAGTGCACTATTCACTAGGACAAGAGCCTATGATAATCAATTGAGAAAGGTCACAAGAGAAGGAAAAAAGAAAAGAGAAGACACAGATGATAATGTTGAGATGCCTCTCTTATTGTATCAGGATGAAAAGGAGTTACAACAAGAATTATTATTGAAGGATGATGAATTCATAAAGACTAAAGAATTCAAGGACTTCCTTATTTGGGATAAACAACAACAAGTGGGGACACAACTGAAATTGGAAGGAGGAGAAGCAATCACAAGTGAGGCCTTACAAGCTCTCCAAGAATATGATCCAAAATCTGAGAACATGACCCCTGATGAAGCTAGACAATTAGTGAAGTCTAGCGGCATGTTACCAGTGGATAGATGGGACCTAGCTTCAACTTTCATCAAATTAGAAGGCAACCAGATATCAAGTTTTCAATAGAGAAACAAATGGGAGAGATGATTAAAGGGTGTGGTTATAATGCACAATCTCAAATCCTAGCTATGTGGGCTCTAGCTCCCAAGAACCAAAATCCATCGCTAAAAAATGTACAAGAGAATATGGAAGGGGAAAAAACTATTTGGTTTGTTCATCAAATTAGAAGGCAACCAGATATCAATTTTTCAATAGAGACACAAATGGGAGAGATGATTAAAGGGTGTGGTTATAATGCACAATCTCAAATCCTAGCTATGTGGGCTCTAGCTCCCAAGAACCAAAAATCCATCGCTAAAAAATGTACAAGAGAAGATGGAAGGGGAAAAAATATTTGGTTTGTTCATAATATAGGGGATGTAGAAATTTCATAGGCCCTAACTCACTTTTCTCACCTCAATGAAGCAAAGGATGTATAAATGTCAAATAGATATCAGAAGATATTTGATGAGACAAGTCTTATTACAAAGGAGAGAGAGCTGGGTTTGATAAAAATTAGTTCTATAGAGAAAATAATTGCAGATCTAACTCAGAAGTTATAGGAGATCCTAGAAGTTGTTCATGCTGAACCTAAATAGGCTGAAGATGTACTTGTGCAAACAAAGGATACATGGGATGCTCAGAAGGAAATAGAGCAAAAAAATATAGAGAAGAATAATGTGGCTTTAGAAGCCTTTCTGAATATCTTGTAACACAAAATTAATATTTTAAAAGATAAAGCTGACTTAGTGCATGGAGCCTACAACAAGTTGCCCGACCTACAAGTTGAGGTAACTAGTTTTGTTGGAATATTGAACCCTTACTTTGGGACTTGGTCAGTTAGGACCAGTTTATTTGAAAGGTTAGCATCCCTGTAGCTACTTAGGGCATACCTACCAGAAATAGTCACCCAAGTGGGGGATGAAATAGAGAAAATTGGGGTAACCTTGTCCTTCTTCAAGGGTGAGGCAAATCAGATAGAAACCAGATTGAACATGTTTGGATCTGATTATAACAAGTTTATTCCTTCAATAAGGTCAGAGGACAATCAGATCAAGGCAGTGGAGATATGGAGAAATGAATTTGATTCATTATTGCCTAGTAAAGAGGTCTTTGTTTCTAACACCAATGAATTAGATATGGCAAGGTTCAATAGAACCTTGGATGAGGCATTTAAGGCCGAGAAAGATTTCAACAAATTTGTGACAAATGTTAAAAGAATAATAGATGCTAGATGGGAGAGGCAAAAGGCACAATTAGAAAGCATTCAGATATTTAATTGGCCTGCAAAGGAAGATGTAGTAGCATGGGATGTTCTTACAAATCCCAAGAAAAAGAAGCTACTACAGCTGACCTTGACATACTAGATGAAGAGTGAAGGGGACACTTGGCACCTGATCTCTGAGCATGGGGAGGATACTTATCATAAAGACTAGTGTAAGTTAGCCTGAAATGGAGGTCACTAGGTCTCGTTATAACTACATGTAGTTATCTAGAATATCAACAGATAAAGGTGCCAACTATTGAAGATTTGACGATCCAATTTGATTGTCAACAAGTTTTGTCTTTCCACCGTTTAGAGGTGTAATTGTAAATTTTGCCTTTTAATACCTTTAGGGCTAGCTTAGCCATCTGAAGCTTGTTGCATCCTTGATTTTTTTAGGATTCCAAGATGACTAATGCTTCATATATATAGCAAGTAGCAAGACATTGTAAAGCATGGTAAAATCATAAGTGTGAGGCAGACTTTTCAATTTTGTCTAGTTTTCAAAAGGTTTTTAGTCTATTTGAATGTATTAGATCAAAAGATTATTAATAAAAATACAATGGAATTTCTTGTTTCAGATCTTTGATGTCTTTTTGCATTTATGTTTCAGCTCTTGTATGTTTAATTTGTAAGACATCTTAAATATACCAATTATAAGGTAACTGTGCTATTATTTGTGAGTTTCTTTCAAGGAGGGATTAAATCTTGCAAATAGTTCTAGAGGGTTAGATCTTTGTGCAAGAATTTGATACAGAGATGTGAGAATGAGAGGATAGTTTGTAAGGCATTCCATTTGGGATTTTATTTGTGTTCTAATTAATTGTTTTCTTTGTGAATGTATGTTCCATTATGACTCTTTGCCCAAGATTAGGCATTGCTCAAGTTTTTGACAAGTAGTTGTTATCATCAATCAATTATAAACAAAATCTTTTATTTATGTTATTAAGAACATATATGTCTAATTAATTGTATTGAAAAATACAATTCATTGTGGTGATTCCTTGAAGAGAGAATCAGTAGGTTATCCTTCCTAAGTCTAGAACTCAAAAAAGAAGAAAGATGAGGATCCTTATTTCACTGTTGCTTGCCCTTGTCATGTTCATAATCTAGCTTGTTAAACTTTGCATTAATTTGTTTGTGTTCACCTGCAAGATGTGCTATCATTTATTGTTGTAAAAGGTGGGAAACAAATCAAACTAATTTTAAGCCCACTATTGAGATACTGAGAAATAATAATCCACGAAAGGTATACCCACATGGGTGATGTTGGGCTCAAAGAAGAAGAAGGATTGTATCCTTGTTAATTATCCTTTTACCTGTATGAATCAAGAATTGGGAATCTAGGAGTCAAGCTTCATAGTTGTATTATGATTCTACAAGAAAAAGAACTAACAAATTGGCGACTCTACTGGGGAATACTTTTAATGTTATAGAGATATGTTTATCAGAGAGTTAGTTCTTGTGATACTAATAATAAGTCTGTTTTGCGTAATAATTGTAAGAGTGGGTCTATTTTGTTTATCTATCATTGCGCACTGCATGAAGGTCGTGATATTGAAAATGATACAAATATTATCTGACATAGATTGAGTGGTGGTTCTGAATTCTTCGACGTGCCTCAGTACATATTTTTGAAGAAAATTTTGCAGGAGAAGTGAATATGCACTAATATAGATAGTGAAGGATAGTGTTCTTGTGATTACATATTTGGTCATGGTGAGAAAATACTGTGAAAACCTTGCATATGGGCTTCATTTAGACTTATTGTTGTGAAAGAATGTCTAAGTTGGGATAATATTCTTGGCTATTTTATATACATTTGTCCTCTACAAAGAGGTGGCAAATCTAGTCTTTGTGCATTCCAGTGTGATTTGTATATTGAAAATATTGGATATACTTGTCTATTTCAAAAGATGAGTTGACAAAGATACACCAGGTCTTATTATAGATCTAATCTTGAGAAGGATATTGGAGAAGAGCTCCATACACTTGGAAGGAGACAATGGTCCAAGAGAGGTGTATCCAATCTTGATTCCCCAAACACTTCAAAGGGGAGAATGAAGACCCCTATTCCTGAAAGAAGGTCGTCCTCATCTGAGAGTGTAGAGAAATCTAGGCCTGTAGGTCCTAATAGAGCTGATACATCTTTTGATCCTTTCAGAGAAGTAGAGATGATAGATGCATGTTTCTTCCCTACAGAAGAAAATCTAGCTCCACCAGAAGAAACATCTATTGCTGAGACAACCTCTTATGATTATGATAAGCTAAGAGAAGAGGTTTTGTCTTTCAGAAGAAAGAAAAAGGAGCAATAAATAGAGATAGAGGATGCAAGGAAGAGGCATGAAAAAGAGCTATATGACTTATTGATAGAGAGAGAAGAACTCTTGGCAAAAAAGAGAAGAAATGACCTCAAGGCTAAGAGCCTAAGTGAAGAGGTTAAAGGCCTAGATACCGACCTATTTGGTGATCTTGATGCTTTAAGGATGAAAGCCGCAAATAAGAAATCAAACTCTAGCAAAGATGGGTTTGAAGGAGATGGACCTGTCATCAGACAATTGCACCCATATGAGGTTGAACAAAATGCAAAACTCAAGACAAGCAGTAAAGATGTCCTCAATAAGGGTAAGGAAAAGGTTGTTGGTGTTATTATACATGAGCCTAAGCAAAACATGACTATCCTTGTAGGAGTACCTCAAGTTGATCTAGAACTTGAACAAGTTAGAAAAGCCACAGAAGATCTAGCCAAAAAACTAGAAAACTTGGAATTAGAGGCTGCTATAGTTGACATGAGGATGAAAATGGCTCTCTTACATGATACTACCAACACTACTACAAGTATCTCTATGCCTATTAATCATGGGATTCAGAAAAAAAATTAGTCTGTTGATCCTAGTCCAAATAATCAAGGTGTTGGTCCTAAAACTCAAACTTCTGGCCCAAGTGTAGCTGCTCAAGTTGTTGGTCCTAGTCCAAGCACTCAAGTCTCTAACCTAAAGAAAAGTGTTCCCCCACCTATTCAAAATAAAAAAGGAATTGTTGGATCAAGTGGTAACAATGTGTTGGTAAACTTCCAAAGGAGACCTATTCATATGGATAGATATAGAGCCCTTTTCTTTAATGGCATTCCTGGTCACCCAAATGTGATCCCTAATGAGGTAAGAGATAAAATCCCTAAATTCATAGGAAATAATGTCATGACTTGTGAAGAACATTTGAAAGCTTTAAATGATAAGATAACTAATTTTGAAATTGAAAATGAAGATGTCATCATGAAGATTTTTGTTCAGTCCTTAACAGAAGATGCTAGGGATTGCTTTAGAAATATACCTAATGATAGCATTGCATCTTGGGATGAGTTTGTAAAATATTTTAGGGAACAATATAGAGAACATGTGAACTCTAGTTATATGCTGAATGAATTCAATAACATCAAGAAATTCCCTAATGAGAGTATGGAAGACTTTAACAATAGATTCCAAAAGGCCATGAATAAATTGTTCCAAGTGCTGAGGTTAGATGAGGAAGTATGTTTGACCACTTATTTTAATGTTGTTGATGGTAAGATGTCTTACCTGCTTAGGGAAAAAAACCCAAAAACCTTGAGAGATGCATACAAAGTAGCTATTGACATTGAGAGAAATAGGTGAGCACTAGGAATGATGGGAAAAAGGGATGATATTAAACTTTGGAAAGAAAATGGACCAGCTAGCAAACCTATCAAAGAAGATGACACGGTTGACAAATTAGTAAGTGCAATAAAAGACCTCACTACTAAATGGACAAAAATGACAAGGGAGGCTACCGTGATAACAAATATTCAAACCAAAGGTTTGATAAGCAACCTAACCTGAGGGATTACCCATACAAAACAAATTGGAATAATGGTAAGCCCATCCCTGAAAATCAAGAGAACCAATAAGCCAAGGAAACCCCTGATCCCTAAAAAGGAATAGTACAAATTATGTTGAAAATACTCATTGGTGTGCTGCCTACAACATGCCACATTCCTCATATCAATGTGTGGTAGCCCAAGCCTTATCTGATCAAATGGATGAGAGGGATGAAAAAATAGGTGCAGGGCAAGAAGGCTCTGCCATTAATATGTTTACAGTGAAAAGACCTTATCCATTGTCTTCAGATAATAACCCACCCTCTGAGAATATGAATAAAGAAGAAAATTTTTATTTGGAATATCAACCACAAGTTGTTCCCTATCTAAATGATGAGGATGATATTATGTCACAAGTAACTGTAAATGTAGTAGGAAATGATAAGTCACATTCTCATTTCAAAATTCCCACTAATGAAGAAAAGAGGTCCTTGACTGCTGCAACCATCAATCGAGCCAGAGATGCATACAATTTGAGAAATAGGAGAGTGGAGCCTACTCAAGGTAAAATTGCCCCTACATATATCAGAAAAGTTCCCCTCAAGGTGTTGTAGATTCTCTTGTCAAGGAAAGCAAAGATAAGAAGTCTGTAAGACAAGCATAACCTTCTTCTGATCAGAAGGAAAAAGAAGGAAAAAAAGAGGAGCAAGTAGCCAATGATAAAGCCAAGAAAGGTAAGAAAATGAGTGATGTATTCTCTGAACTACCCATGTTTGACATGAAACATGCTCTCACTTAGATGAAAGTTTCAGTCCCACTAATGGAGATGCTAAAAATAAAAGAGCATAAAGAAGCTGCATTAGCACTTTTGAGAGGGATAGATGATGTCTCTATGTCAAACCAGGAAAACATATCCTTGACTTCAAATAATGATAAAAATGAAATTCCATCTTTCAAGGAAAAGGAAGAACAAATGAAAGGAAGAGAAAAAAGAAAATAAATTTCCAATATCTGCATTGGTAATGTAATTACTCAAGAACCATTGTCTATTGACCCATTTTATGTCACTTTGGTGGTTAATAATTTCTTAGTGAAGAATTGCATGATAGATTCTGGTGCTGCAACAACTGTAATGTCATATCATGTCATGAAAGAATTAGGCCTTCAAGTCACCACTCTTGCTGGAAGTTGTTATGCAATGGATAATAGGGAAGTTCCTATGATAGGAATTGAAGTAAAAATTGTTGTTTTCCTAGAAGCTACCTACAT
This sequence comes from Thuja plicata, assembly GCA_018584345.1. Classification (NCBI taxonomy): domain Eukaryota; kingdom Viridiplantae; phylum Streptophyta; class Pinopsida; order Cupressales; family Cupressaceae; genus Thuja; species Thuja plicata. Next base: position 1,199,033 of record MU226331.1, on the reverse strand, counting down.
AATGGACATATTTGTTGTGGATACCAAACCCCATTATGGTATTCTCCTGTCAAGACAATGGGCAACAACAGTGGGTGGAAGACTACAGTTAGACTTATCCTATGCAACGATTCCTATAAATGGTAATGAGGTCAAGTTGTACAGAGAACCTCGTTCACCTGCCATGGTGGAGATGGTTATGCCTAACCAATTAAATTATTATGTAGATATTGACATGGAAAATTTTTTTGTGGAAGAGATCAAGCCACGATTAAGGAATACTGATCCAATTGTTGATGAGTTGTTGCAACAAGATGGATTGTGGAAGATGTACTTTGATGGAAGATGCTCCAAGGAAGGATCAGGAGCACGATTCTTATTTATTTCCCCATCAGGTATTACTTTTAAATATTCTTTCTTGTTAGCCTTTCATTGTACAAATAACACAGCCGAGTATGAGGCCTTAATATTGGGAATGGATATTGTCGTTAAACATGGTATCAAATGTTTGAAAATTCATGGAGATTCCCAATTGATCATATCTCAGATAAGGGCACAATATGCTGCCAAATATGATAGATTGAAGTTGTACAAGTATGCAGTTTGGGATACGTTAGAATTCTTGGATGCTTTTAACATTCTTTGGGTAGAAAGATCAAACAACATAATGACAGACTTTCTTGCTAATTAAGCCCTAAAAAACAATGATGTTACCCTTGCTAGCATATCTATGGTAGAAGTAAAAAATAGACTAGCAGTCCCTGATAATATCCATAAATGGAAAGTATTTGAAGATGATGATGACATGCTTAGATTTATCCAATGTGTAGATCAATATGATGACCAGAAAATTGACTGTGAATCTTTAGTAGTAGTTGTGGATGGCAGGGAATATATTTTTGATCAAGAAGTTGTTCAGCTAGCTACTAATCATATTCCTAAAGGATTAGTTGAATTGGAGGGTATGGTTAGTATAAATGATAATTATATGTCCCAAAAATCCAATGCCAAGATAGGAGATTTGGAAGAAATAAATTTAGGACATGAGACATCTCCTCAGTTGGTCTATATTGGTAAAAAGTTGGATAGGAATGTGAGATTGAATCTGATAAAGCTGCTACAATAATATAAACATGTTTTTTCTTGGTCTAATGAGGATCTGAAAGCCTATAGAAAAGACTTGTTTCAGCATGATATCCCGCTTAAAGAAGATGTGAAACCATTTAGGAAAAAACAAAGACCTATCAAACCACTATTAGCTACTAAATTACAGATGGAATTAATAAAATTGAGGGATGCAGGCATAATTTGGCCTATCAGACATTCATCATGGGTTTCTAATTTGGTCCCTGTGAGAAAGAAAAATGGGGACATAAGGTTATGTGTTGACTTTAGAAACATGAATGTATCCTCACTGGAAGACAACTATGGATTACCTAACATGGAGGCTATGTTACACAAGGTCACTGGATGTGATCTATTGTCTATGATGGATGGGTTCTTAGGGTATAATTAGGTGTTGTTCAAGGAGTATGAATAACTAAAGACAACATTCACCACTCCTTGGGGTACTTATGTGTATGCTCGCATGCCTTTTGGTCTAAAAAATGTTGGTGCAACTTTTCAGAGAGCCATGGATGTAGCCTTTAAGGATCTCATAGATGTTCTTATGGTAGTTTACCAGGATGACTTGAAAGCCTTTTCAAAGAAAGCAGAAGATCATTGTACCCATTTGGAGAAGGTCACGATTAAAGCATTAGAATATGAGGTATCATTGAACCCAAAGAAATGCCACTTTGCTGTCACTGAAGGAAAAATTTTAGGTCACATAGTGTCAAAGGAAGGAGTAAGAATAGATTCTACTGGTGACTGATTATTTTACCAAATGGTTGGAGGAAATTCCAACTAAAAAGGCTACAAGTAAAGTTGTCATTGATTTTTTCATGAACAATGTGATCACTAGATTTGGTGTTCCAATCAAGTTAGTAATGGACAATGCCATGTACTTTAGATTTGAAGAATTTGTTGATTTCTATTCTAATATCAGAATTGTCATTTCCTACTCATCTCCTTACCATCCACAGGCCAATGGGCAAGCAGAATCAAGTAACAAGAGTATTCTACAAATTCTAAAGAAGACCCTAGAGAATAATAAGAGAGCCTGGCATGCAAAGTTAAAACTTGCCTTATGGCCAGATAGAATCATTGTGAAGAAAGCCACATGGAAATCTCCTTTTGAACAAGTATATGGTGTTCAGTCAAGAATGCCTGTGAATATTTTACTTCCAATTTATAAATTCATCCAAGATGAAGAGATTTAGGTTTCTGAACCTATGCAAGAGAGAATGGTGCAGCTAGTAGAATTGGATGAAGTGAGGAGAGATAGTCAAAAGGAAAATATCAAAATACAACAAAGGATGAAATACCTTTTTGACAAGAGGTAAAATCAAAGGAAATTCTAGTCTGGTGACTTGGTATTGCAATGGAATGCCAAGGCTGAAGACAAAGGGAAGCATAAGAAATTAGAATCATTATGGTTAGGGACTTTTGTTATCTATCATATTTTTGGAAATGATTCATATCTCCTCAAGAATATGAATGATGAAGAACAGGAGTTGCCAGTGCATGGACTATTCCTAAAAAATTTCTTCAATTGAATATTTTTCCATGCACAGTAGTTGTATATTATGTACAGGTGTGTTTCCTTTTGTGGTGTGTTTCTTTCCTAGTTGTGTGTTTGCTTTTAGCAATAGGTTAGTGCAGTTGTGGTCTGCTTTCCCAAAGATCTATTATTCTTGTTGTGAACTTGCATTCAAGCATCCTTAGAGAGAGCCATTGTTGGTTGTATTTCCAGTTTTGAAGCTTGCTAGTAAAAATTTTGAGTTCTCACTCAGTTTCCTACTTTAAATGTTTAAATCCTGTCTAATTCTATAAAAATCCCTTTGCAAATAATGATCTCCAAGCTTTGAAATTCAAAAAGTGTGTAAAACCCTAAGGCTTAGGTTAGTTTTCATGCATATTCAAGAGAAAACCCTAGCTCTTCAAAATGGTTTCTATTTTGTAGTTACTTTTTCAGAAAAGATCCAAGTCACTTAAGTCATGTGCTTATTTTCATGTTTTATAAGGTGGTCACAATGTCTCTTTAAGCCTAAAGAATATTCCTTTTTCTTTTGAGACTTAGCAAAATGGTTTGGTCATTTTATCTCCATAAGAAAAGAATATGATTTCAATGTAAAAGAGATTTCATGCGGGTTGTTGATGAAGATCTTGATCTTGTGGTGTGCGGAAAGTCTCATTCAAAACCCTAGAGTTAAAGAAACCCTTTGGTGAGTTTGAGATCATTCAGTTGCGCAGTCTCGAAAGCTAATCATAGTTAAAGATGGGTTGAAATATCATGTTGTCGCGTGATCGCAAAAGGAAATAAGAGTTAAGTCAAATTTCATGAGATTAAGCGATAGTCATTGATTTTCAAGATAATCTAGTAGTGGGCATGAAATATCGCAACTAACTCTTCAATTAAGAAATCTTAATGCGACTTCAAATTCATTCAGTCGCGGTGTCTCACAAGTGAACCAAGGTTTAAGAGATGAGTTAAATGCATTCAGTCATGAGATGTATTTTGAAAGAAAGGGTTAAGTTAAAAGATGTGAGATAAAGTGACTACCATTCAATTCAAGATTGATCCTATGGCCAGTGTTAAGTCACAAGATAAAAGTTCAGATGGATGAAAGTTTAAGAGATCTCCTGACTACCGTCAAATTTAATAAAGATCTAAAGGTTGGCACTCAATCTCAAAGAAAACCTTGAGTTAGATAAATTATAAAGTGACAACGAGATTAAGTGAGTCATGAAGTCTCAATAAGAACTATGGTTGATAAAGGTTAAGTAAAATTCAAGTGAAGTTTGTAGCGAGGAGATCTAAACCGTGAAAAGAGAAAAGATTTAGTGGATAGCGTGAAGTCGCTTATAAAAGTCAAATCATCAAAGAAAGTTTAGCGATTCAACGATGGTGATTCAGATTTGAACACGTGTCTAAGTCATTCAGAGATCTGAGGTTTGCATAAAGTCTCAATGCAAACCTGGGGTTAAGAAATTCATCCCGTGACTTGGGGATAGCTTAAGTCATGAAGTCTCAAGATGAACTACAGTTAAAGACAAAGAAAAGGAGATTGCACGCGAATCATTGGATTAAAATTTGATCAAAGGGTAGTCATGAAGTCTCAGATAAAAAAGGGAAAGTACAAAAGGGATGTGAGATTGCACGCGAACCATCTGATTAAAAGAAGATATTACGATGGTCGCATAATCTCAAAAGAAACTCAAGGTTAGTGAAATCTTAAAGCGACTTTGAATTTGCACAGTCGCGTAGTCTCTAAAAGAACTAAAGGTTTAAGCAAGAGTTATTTGAAGCCTTAGTTGTGGAGTCTCAAAAGGAATATGGGTTAAGAGATTTATTTCAGTGATTAAGAGATGAACGTTAATCAAGATGTTGATCGTGTGGTGATCATTAAGTCTCAGAACAAAAATAGAGTTAAAGATAACTCTCATCAACAAGGAGATCATACAATCGTGCATTCGCTAAAGGAAACTAGGGTGTGAGAAAGGTAAAGTATAAGGTTTTATTTTGCACCATGTTGTATAGTTGTCAACCAATCAGAACATAGGGATTATGATAAATGATCCAATCAGATCAGATCTTGATCCTATTTCAAATATAATAAGGTTTTAAATGAAAAAAACACTCATTCAAAATTGATCACCTGTCAGTTTCAAATGCCATGGCTAGAAAGAAAATTGATATCACAGCACATAGAAGTAATGACAGAAGTGATTTAATGGAATTTCCATGATTTTGAATTGAATGGTGCATTGATTTCTCTAAATAAGTAGGCATTATTGTTGTTCATTTCATTTCACGAAGAGTTTTAGTTTTCAGAGCGAAATTTGCATGCGTGATTAGTGTTTTCAAGAGAACATAGCTATCCAGATTTGTAGAGTGAAGAAAGAGATTTGACTAGATGCAATTCAGAAAAAACAAGATGAGAAGAGAAGTGAGCTTTGTCTCAACTAGTGGGAAGAGCAGAGATGGTGATGATGACCTAAAGGGAAAGATAAATTACTCAGAGGAGTTCATAGCTCTCCTTCTAGGATCCAATCAGAGAAAGAAGGTAAATGACGAATACCTTGGTGACAATTTTGCTTACTTTAGAGATGCAAAGACACCTGATTGTTCAGGCTATCATTTGTTTAATTACTTCCATAATAATAGTGAGGGTCTTGTGCCTGTGTAAAACCCTTGGACGCCTGGATTAGCAAAACTAATAGTTCCTGATGTGTTTGTGGATGTTGATTTGTTATTGGAACTAGCCAGTAGGTATGAAACTATTTCAAAGACCATTAAGAAAGATGATGACACAATCCTAGTAACCCTATATAGGGAATCATTCATGAAAGTGTTTAATATATACAACCCCTGCATAATAGAAATCAACCTGAAAGCCTTAGCTGCTAGATATACTAAGGAGGCCTACATTGTATCCAAATTAATTCAAGCCCATGTGTCGAAAGGAACCATAAGCTATATAGCTCCTATTCCTACTGATAATGCACCCTATTTCTACAAGGACCTAGCATTCTATATGAAATACATTTCTTATGCCCTGTGTAGAGTTTTAGGGGTTGATAGCGAAAGAGAGAGAGAGTATCCTTTGATATGCTAATGATAATTCTGGACTTGCAAAGTCCCTATGTCATCACAGATTATGATTACATTCAGTATGTAATTGAAAAAATGCACAAAGGATTTGTGGATATCTAGAGTAAGGTAGGAAGCCCTAAATTCCTATAGCATTCGCTGATCATGCATTTGATTTTGTCCTACAATTTTAATATCATGGACTAGCCCAATCTGCAGTCTAGAAGATTTTATCATGGTCAAGCCAACCCTATGCAACTTTGGTTGATGATATGGAATTACACATCCAGAGAGAATGAGTTTTGTGCTTTTGAGAACTGGGTAGTATATCCCCTATTGAGAAACTTAGGAGTCAACGTGACTAGGCTACCAATCAAAGTATTACAACATTTGAGGCCCTGCAAGTTTGTGGATAAATGGAATGGAGATCACAAATGGGTAGATTTATATTATAATAAGAATTTCACTCTTTTTAGATTTTATGGTTGCTCCCAACCACCACACATTTTTCCATACAGAGTACCACCAAGGATTGTTGTCATGGAGTTTATATGGCAGCTCATGGTGACTGATAGGGAGCATTTGGCTCCACATAGGAAAGGAACATTCACACCTAGGCATTTTATTGCTTCTAATTTTACAATTGGTAAGAGGGCTTATGATGATGTGAATGTATGGTTGAGACATTATTGAATGAATATAGCCCTGTATAGATACGTTGATACATAAGGTTTCATAAAAGGTGCCAAGAAACTTCTGACACCATCCATTCCAATTACTAAAGAACATCAACCATGTGAAGAAGATGACCTGATCAGGAATATCCTTGAAGAGGATGAAATTTTAGCTAGAACAACAAAGTATCAAGAATTGATGGATTTAGAGTAGCAACTCAAGAAGAAAGGGATCCCATTTGGAGGTTATTTCCCTAGTTTTCCTTATCTACAAGTATTAAATAAGATGATTGAATCCTATGGCACACTTTGTATCTAATTAGAAGAACAAATTGAGGATAAGGCCAGAGATCCTAATAAATAGTCATCATTAGAGTACAGTGATAGTAGTTACTCAATACACATCCCACCACCAATGGATCAACCACCTCAGACTGAGGAAAACATAATTGACCTAACACAAGGACATGAGGCTGAGGTAGTAGTTGAACCTCCAATGAAAAAGAAAAAGGTGGAAACAAGGGAGCCTTATGTTGTCAAGACACAGAAGAAGAAAAAGGATAAAGTGATCGCACTATTCACTGGGACAAGAGCCTATGATCATCAATTGAGAAAGGTCATAAGAGAAGGTAAAAATAAAAGAGAAGACACAGATGATAATGTTGAGATGCCCCTCTTATTATGTCAAGATGAAAGGGAGTTACATCAGGAAGAATTCTTGAAGGATAATGAATTCATAAAGACAAGAATTCAAGGACTTCCTTATTTGGGCCAAACAACAACAAGTGGGGGCACAACTAAAATTGGAAGGAGGAGAAGAAATCATAAGTGAGACCTTACAAGCTCTCCAAGAATATGACCTAGAATCTTAGAACATGGCCCCTGATGAATCTAGACAAGTAATGAAGTCTAGTGGCATGTTACTAGTGGAGGGATGGGACCTAGCTTCAACGCTCATCATTAATCAAATCAGAAGGCAACAAGATATCAAGTTTTCAACAAAGACACAAGTGGGAGAGATGATTAAAGGGTGTGGTTATAATGCACAATCTCAAACCCTAGCTATGTGGGCTCTAGCTCTCAAGAACCAAAAGCCATCACTTAAAAATGTACAAGAGAAGATGGAAGGGGACAAAATTATCTGGTCTGTTCATAATACAGGGATCTATAAATTTCACAGGCCCTAACTCACTTTTCTCACCTCAATGAAGCAAAGGATATACAAATTTCAAATAGATTTCATAAGCTATTTGATGAGACAAGTCTTATTGCAAAGGACAGAGAGATGGGTTTGATAAAAATCAGTGCTATGGAGAAAATAATTGCAGATCTAACTCAAAAGTTACAAGAGATCCCAGAAGTTGTTCCTGCTGAACCTAAACAGGTTGAAGATGCACTTGTGAAAACAAAGGATACAAGGGATTCTTAGAAGGAAATAGAGCAGAAAGATATAGAGAAGAATAATGTGGCTTTAGAAGCCTTTCTGAATATCTTGCAACACAAAATTAATAGTTTAAAAGATAAAGCTGACTTAGTGCATGGAGCCTACAACAAGTTGCCCAACCTACAAGTTGAGGTAACCAATTTTGTTGTAATATTGAACGCTTACTTTGGGACTTGGTCAGTTAGGACCAGTTTATTTGAAAGGTTAGCATCCCTGCAGCCACTTAGGGAAGACCTACTAGAAATAGTCACACAAGTGGGGGATGAAATAGAGAAAATTGGAGTAACCTTGTCCTTCTTCAAGGGCAAGGAAAATCAAATAGAAACTAGATTGAACATGTTTGGATATGATTATAACAAGTTTATTCCTTCAATAAAGTCAAAGGACAAACAAATCAAGGCAGTGGAGATATGGAGAAATGAATTTGATTCATTATTGCTTAGTAAAGAGGCATTTGTTTCTGACACCAATGAATTAGATATGGAAAGGTTCAATAGAACCTTGGATCAGGCATTTAAGGCCGAGACAAATTTCAACAAATTTGTGACAAATGTTAAAAGCATAACAGATGCTAGATGGGAGAGGCAAAAGGCACAATTAGAAAGCATTTAGAGCTTTAATTGGCTTGCAAAGGAAGATGTAGAAGCATGGAATGTTCTTACAAAGCCCAAGAAAAAGAAGCCTGTGACAACTGACCTTGACATACTAGATGAAGAGTGAAGGGGACACTTGACACTTGATCTCTGAGCATAGGGAGGATACTTATCATAAAGACTAGTGTAAGTTATCCTGAAATGGTGGTCACTAGGTCTCGTTATAACTACATGCAGTTATCCAGAATATCAACAGACAAAGGTGCCATCTATTGAAGATTTGAAGATCCAATTTTATTGTCAACAAGTTTTGTCTTTCCACCGTTTAGAGGTCTAATTGTAAATTTTGTCTTTTAATACCTTTAGGGTTAGCTTAGCCATCTGAAGCTTGTTGCATCCTTGATTTTTAAGGATTCCAAGATGGCTAATGATCCATATATATAGCAAGTAGCAAGATATTGTAAAGGATGGTAAAATCATAATTGCGAGGTAGACTTTTCAATTTTGTCTAGTTTTCAAAAGGTTTTTAGTCTATTTGAATGTATTGGATCAAAAGATTATTAATAAAAATACAGTGGAATTTCCTGTTTTAGATCTTTGATGTCTTTTTGCATTTATGTTTCAGCTCTTGTATGTTTAATTTGTAAGACATTTTAAATATACCAGTTATAAGGCAACTGTGCTATTATTTGTGAGTTTCTTTCAAGGAAGGATTAAATCTTGCAAATAGTTCTAGAGGGTTAGATCTTTGTGCAAGAATTTGATACACAGATGTGAGAATGAGAGGATAGTTTGTAAGGCATTCTATCTGGGATTTTATTTGTGTTCTAATTAATTATTTTCTTTGTGAATGTATGTTCCATTATGACTCTTTGCTCGAGATTAGGCATTGCTCAAGTTTTTGACAAGTAGTTCTTATCATCAATCAATTATAAATAAAATATTTTATTTATGTTATTAAGAACATATATGTCTAATTAATTGTATTGAGAAATAAAATTCATTGTGGTGATTCCTTGAAGAGAGAATCAGTAGGTTATCCTTCCTGAGTCTAGAACTCAAAAAAGAAGAAGGATGAGAATCTTTATTTCATTGTTGCTTTCCCTTGTCATGTTCATAATCCAGGTTTTTAAACTTTGCATTAAATTGGTTGTGTTCACCTGCAAGATGTGCTATCATTTATTGCAGTAAAAGGCAGGAAACAAATCAGTGTAATTTTAATCTCACTGTTGAGTTACTGAGAAATAATAATCTGAGAAAGGTATACCCGTCTGAGTGATGTGGGGCTTGAAGAAGAAGACAGATTGTATCCTTGTTAATTACCCTTTTACCTGTATGAATCAAGAATTGGGAATCTTGGAGTCGAGCTTGATAGTTGTATTGTGATTCTACAAGAAAAAGCGTTAACAAATGCTATGGTTAAAATTAGAGGTTTTTTATGGTTAGGGTTAGGATAGTCGTTTAAGTTTATGTCATGATTAGGATTAGGGTTATGTTTAGAGTTTGGGTTATGATCTTTTTTAGGATTAGGATCAAGGTTTAGGATAATGATTATGGTTAGGTTTCAAGTTTATATCATGGTCATAATTATGGTTATGGTTAGGGTTTTGATTAGGATTAATATTTAGGGTTATGGGTTAGGATAAGAGTTTAGGTTTACGTCATGGTTAGAGTTACGATTGGGTTGACAGTTTGGGTTATGATCTTTTTTAAGATTAGGGTTTAATGTTTCAGCTACAGTTAGGGTTAAGCTCAAAGTTAGGGTTGGTGTTAGAGTTGTGAATAGGGTTTAGGGTTATAATTATGGTTAGGATAAGGGGTTACATCATTGTTAGTATTATGATTAGGGTTATGATTTTCTTAAGTCTAGGGTTAATGTTACGATTAAGGTTAGATTTTAAAGGAATATGATTAGATTTATGGTTAAAGTTAGGGCTTTTATTAGGGTTAGGGTTAAGGTGATGGTTTAGATTTATGTCATCATTAGGGTGATGGTTTATGTTTATGTCATGATTAAGGTTAGGGTTGTGTTTCAAGTTTAGGTTATGATCTTGTTTAGGATTAATATTATAGTTATGATTATGGTTGAATGTTTGTGATAAGATTTTTGGTAATGGAGCATGATTATGTTCCTATTTGAGGGATTTTAAAAAAAAATCTTTTCTCTAATGAAATTTTAATATCTCTTCGGCGTACCCATTGCACCCTAAGGTGCGATTGCTAGTTAATATTATCTTAAATCTGCTAAAACACGATTAAAAACTTCAATCAAAACCAAATTCTAATATGTAAACTTAAATAAAATACAAGCTAAATTCCATTCTAAACTAAGTTGTTCATAAAAATAATCAATCTACTCTAACATGCACAACTAAATATTTAAGCTATCAAATGAAAATAATTAGAATAAAATACATACCATCTCCCTTTAGTAAAGCAAACCCTACTTTGCCTTCAGAGGGATCTAAAAACACAACTAAATCAAACCTGGCTCTTTATTGCATCAAAATTGGTCTGGAAAGGGGTGTACAATAGAGTATCCAACAAAATTTGAAAGATGTGATTACAACTTCTAAATTACATCTACCTAACAACTATCTATCTCTATTGGACCAAAAATTATGCCCTTGTTTTGAAAACATAATAAATATAACCAACTTAGTTATATGACTTGCATTGAAATTATCCAATCAAGAGAAATTGGGAGTTTGACCAAGAGTTCACCAAATAGGAAGTGAGGTAGAACAAAATAGAACAAGAAGTCACCATTGTCAGTCTGGTGTGAAACACTATAGTTAATTTAGAGAATATGACAAAACTATGGGAATTTTGTCATGGAGCGCAAAGAAGAAACCCTGAAGTAGTGAACATGCAAGCAAGAAAAAGTGTCATCAATACATGAACATCCACTTATTCGCAAGTTGCCAACACTAATATTGAATTGTAGTGAATGCACTCTTGAGAAAGATTAAACATACAAAAATAAATAAATAAAAAACATTTGATTTAATTATTCATAGTAATTAATCATATGAAAAGATATCAATTCTAATTTTTCTCAAAATTATATTGACCATAGTTCAAAAGAAAGTTTTAAATCACTAGTCTAATTGTAAGTTCATCAAAATATTACATAATATATGAGTATATGTCCTTAAAAACATGAAATAGTGTGGCCTCTATGCCTCATTATTCATAATTTTAATATAACATATATTCATTAATAAAAAATATACACATCACAATTCAATTCACATTTTTTTTATCAGCAAGTTGTCGATTGTGGGGCCACTCCCATGTATAACACAATTAACCAAGAAAGAAGAAACCTTCAAACCCAAAATTAGGGAGCAGAAAAGACAAAGACAAATGCACGAAGAGATTCCTACAAAAGACCAACATAGCTTCTTAGGAAATCAATGTTAGAATGTGAAGTTGATGCTATCTCATGGTGTTGTCATTAATGGTTGTTATTGGTGTCAACATATTCATTATCACAGTTTCTTGTGTATCGGTTGGTATGCTTCTGGCATAGGGTTGGGATGTATCGACAGTCCAGTGTATCGATTGGAGTGTCCTACACATTCACCGATAGCTTCATGGTTATGGAATCTACATATTTGGTAGATTGCTTGCTAGGTCATATCAGGATCTGTTTCGGTCTCAACATTAGAGTTGTAACATGCTATCTATATGTTGGATCTGATTACCTTAGAGAAGGTGTTGAGTGCTTATCTGAAGCGTGGTGTGTTAGTTTGGTTGAAGTGGTCCTCAATTCATTTCCTTCCACCGCAGGAATGTTTTGGTGTGACCTATATCAAATTATGGTGGTCGACCTGTTTTGGATCTCATGATGTTGTGTATGTATATCTACCAGTGTGAAAGTGAATATGTGTAAGTACATATGAACATGTATGTATGTAAGTACGTGCATATGTGTATGTGTGCTGGATATATGTATGGTGCATACAAATTCATGCGAAGAAGATATGTGTTTGTATAGAATAATTTGTAGATCTTAGAGGTGGATTCTATCATCTTTTCATATCTCCCGAGAAGTGAGCCCTCCTATTGACAGTGAGCCCTTGTATCGGTAGTGAGCTTGTGTATTGATAGTGAGCCTTTCTACTGACAGCGAGACCTTCTATTTCTGGCAGTGAGCCTTTGTATCAAATCACTATTTTGGTGTCACCTTAGCTGATGTTTATTATATCTTGAGATAGTTCTCCGTGGGTTTTCCCATCTTGGGTTTCCACGTTAAATTTGGCATTCTTTGTTTAAGTATTTCTGTGCTTTTCATGTTTACATCTTTTGTGAATGCTTAATGTGCTTTACCGACAAATCTTAAGGTGTTATCAGTATTTCTTAAGGGTTTACCGACAAAGAGAGTTTTATAAGTTGTGTAGGAATAACTAATTCACCCTCCTCTCAATTATTCAGCCTATTCAACAATCAACTCAATCAAAATATGCATGAACTCTAGAAATCAACCTTTCTTTTGCTTCTATTTTCTCTTGGTGAGGAGTGCTTCCATAGTCCATTTAGTGTTATCATCCTTAGAATCTAATGCTTCCATCCTTAATCTTTCTACTTTGAATTTTCTTCATGTTTGTTTGCCAATCTTGCCAACGTTTGGATTTGAAATCTTTTTGTCCAAGAAATAGTATGAATTTCTAAGCAAGGAAGGGTATTTTCCCGATCTAAAAGAAAATGACAATCCTCTGAAAAAAACCATCCAAAGTTGCTCATTGTCTGAAGCCACAATTATATCTTGTATATTTGATCCCCAATGCTCTCACCAATCACGAGTTTCCTCAAGCACAACTGGAAGGGCTACATTGAGCCTTGAATGATAGTCCTACCACCTAGGAGGACCGATGAGCACTGATATAAGAACATACCATGATCTCTCCATACAATATGCACATCATGACTACAATCCTTACAAACCTATCTTTTGAGTTCAAGGGACCACTAACCATTGGTAATTTTATATTGGCAACCAACAATATTGTGTCCTAGTTTATTACACTTGAAGAAACACTTAGGAGGCCCTTCAAAATTAATATATCATAGGCAAGAGATATGAAGTAAATAATGCAAATCATGTGAGTTAGTGGTCTAGAAATATCAATAAGGGTACAAACTCTAAAGTACCTTATTGGGGAAAACTGATCCTCAAACTTGATGAGGGTGCCAATTTGATTGACGAAGGATTCAAGGAGACTTGAGTTAGGCATAACTAAAGGCAGATTATAGAGGTGTAGCTAGATCAAAATGGAAACAATTTGAACATTGGCAAGATCAAAGAAAGTGGTGCAAGGAGTCACAAATAAACAATATTTTCCATAAAACAAAGGACTATTATCCAAAACAAACTTGCAATCCTAAAAAAATTGAAAAGTGACATAAAGGAAACCAACTTCTAACAACTCCATAGAGGGAGCAGTCAAGTTGCCCTAAGTACTCTTGCACTTGGCAATGAATTCATCCACACGAGGCCACCTCCCCATGGGTTTGAAAGTCAAAGCTTGTGAATTGATGGTTGAGGATCCCTCTAAGATGTAATCATCAGACGTATGGAAGTCAACTGGCTCAAAGGCTATATCCACCTCAATATCACGTAGCAACAAGGATGAACTTAAATAAGTAGAAACCATTGGAGAGGGCAAAGGATCCCAAGCTATGAAGTACTCTCCCCAAGTAGTGTAAACAAAGCTGCATTTGGGGAGGGAAACCCTAGATCGGCTAATGGATTGGATTTCAAAATACGATCCTTGCAATAGTTGTTGCACACATGGAAAGGATTTGCTACATTTTTGTAAAGCATGTAAGTTTGCTTCTCTGAATCCGCTGACCCCTTGGGGTGAGATTTCAAAGAATGACTTCCCAAAGATGAGGAGCCCTCACACCTAGTAATGCTTAGAGAAAGGGAATAAAAGCCCCAATTCTTGGTCTTTACCTCACCTTGCAAGATGACAAAGGTCTTTCCTCAGTCTTGCATGTGCAACTTTTTTCATCGCTTTGCCTCAGGAACCTGACATGCCTTCCCATTATCCCGATGCTTGTCGTTGCTCTTTAAAATGCCTAGTCTTGAACACTTGAATGCTCGCCACATTGCCACATTGAATGAAATATTGCACACCATCACATCATTACCAATCCATTTTGTTGATATTATTCAATTCACATTTTATTCATTAATATTATAGTATATCTCAATTCTAATTTACATAATGTATGCCCACATTTATCTTTATTATTAATTTATAAAACTTTTATTTTAATAAATAATGATTTTAACACAAATAAATATACAATATAAAAAAGATGTCTAGACTCAATTTTTTATTGATTTCATATAAAATATATATGTTAATTTAATTATTTTATAATAAATTTTTTGTAAAAAGATTTTATTGAGACATAAAATTTCAACCATTCACCTCTAACAAACAATAATAATTACCCATCAATCTAATAGCTATACCCAAGTGTTATGTATCTTCCAAAATTCGTAGTTCTACTTTTGAACCTGTTCCTCTCCTTGAAAGGGGAAAAAACAGTAGAAAAAGCAAAATACCACTAAAATCTCATTATTAGTTAACGGTCAAAATTTTTGAAGGTTCAACGGCCAGATATTTTTAAATTCCTTTTAGATGGTGTACCTACAAAAGCCCAAAGGGGGAACAGATCACGAAAAACCGAACGCATTTGCTCTCACCAAATCCTAACGCCATATCCTCCAGATTTTAATGGAAAACACGCTGAATAATTCATCTCCACGCTTCCAAGAACTTGCTATCAGAGCCCCTGTAGCTTCTTCTTCAGATCATGATAACCTGCAATTTTCGTTGAACTATAGCCCTCGTGATCTTGGAGACGTGTCGACCATGCTTTCTCAGGCCGAGATTGAAGATAAACAGAATGGGATTGAACACCCAAATGATACTTCAGAAGAAATCTGTACATTCTGCAGCGATGAGGGCTCCGACAGCGACTTGGATGATCCTGTGCTGTGCAGAACAGGGCTCAGGCTTTTCACATACAATGGGAAGATGGAGCTAAATCAGGGTATGTAAACTGAAAATTACGTTTTATTCCTTTAATGGGTTAACTTTAATATTCGTTTGACATCACTGAAATGCACCGTCAATTATAAAACCCCCTTTGGTTTAGAACGTGTGTGGGGAGGGTTTCTTGCACCATCAAAGCTTAGAACACCGTTTAGCTTAGAACCCCATGCCAGAGAGGTTTCTTGCATCACTCCATTTAGCCAATAGCTGAGATTTAGAGACTGAATCAATAATTATGCACACTTAGCTTTGGGTTCTTCTCGTTTTCCCTTTCTTTTCGCTTCTAAAAGTGGTTGGTTTTAAAGTTCAGCTAGATTTCTTTCAATCATCCTATGTTTCTGCAGAATATGCCATAGGCCGAAAAGAACATTGTTGGAGGTGGGTGTCTATTCCACTACATATGCCTATTTCGTCATCTTAAAATCGCTCTGCCTTAATGCTAGACCTTTAACCTGTGATTCGGACTTTTTGGATTTTTCTTTCTTGCCTCTCATTAAATTATATTCTTAGAGTTTAGCTAGATTTTACGTGAAGCCCTGCTTGAGCGGAGAATGCCATTGTGTGAAACTAAGCAGAAAGACATCCTGTTGTGGATGGTTCACTTTTTCTTTTTCGCTGCTTCTCCTAAATACCATCATTTAAAGTTTACCTAATCTTTTCGTGAACTAAAGGGTTTTTGGAGGGCAGCCGGTTGGAAAGTTGCTCTCTAAATCCCCGTTTGCCCCTTCTGAACTTGATTGGTTAGTTTTAGCAGGCATTTAAAGGAATACAATGGTTTTACAGAGGATATCATCCTGCTCTTAAATGCCATGGGCCAAGCAGTAAAGGACACTGTTGAAGATGCTAGATGGTTAATTTCTACGTTTTCTTCCCCGTGTAGTGACGGCTGCCCAAAATTTAGCTTCATTATTCTTTTATGAATCCAATCCTCTTGGAGAGGCTGCCATCTTGTTCCTGTTGATTTTTTGTTTAGCTTGGAAGGGGAGTTGAGTTGCTTTAAAGCAACTTTGTTTTTATATTCTTTAATAGAATATTTTTAAGTTTGTGAGGTTGCGTAAATCAAGAGTGATTTTATATATGATTTAAAACCAAAGAAAGCAAGGAAAGATTCTTTTCTTGCAAGCTAAGTAAAGTAGCTGGACTCTATATATGTAAGATTGCTGTAGCAAACTTGCATTGGATTCTGAAGAGAAAGTTTGCTGGTAGGCTGAATAGAAGATCCAACATTTGCAGGTATTCCTCACACTGGGTTTCTTGGGTATATATGTGTTATTGTGTTTTTGTGATTGGCTTCTGTCATTCTTTTTGCTTCTGCTATTATTTGCTGTTAATTAACCGAGAGTATTGATTGTTATAAATCAGATAGAGTTTCTATTCTGTGAATTTATTGTGCAATTAATCTGTAGCTGGGTTATAAGAAATTAACAGTTTCCAAACATTTAAGAATGCAATTTTGGGGCTGGTTATTTTTTCGTCTTTGTTCTCTCCCTTAGAAAACTAGTTTTATAAAGTTTATCTAGATAATTTTGATAAATCTAATACTTTCACAGATGCTGCTATCCTGTGCAATTAATGCCAGGAATGAAGCAGCGAGTAGAGTTCAGCTACATTATTTTTCTGATTAAAAACCTGTACTTTTCAGAGGATGTCATTCTGAGCATTAATGCGGGAGGACAGGCAGCGAAGGATCCTTTATTGGGGGTGGAACTTAAAAATGATGTATTCTTTACTGGAGGGGATGTGCTTAGAACAGAGGAGAACATTGCAGAGGAGGGTCCCTGTGTCTACCAGTCTGCTCGTTATGGAGATTTCTGCTATATTATCAAAGACCTTCCTGCAGGAGATTATTTTGTGGACCTTCATTTTGCAGAGATAGTATTTACCAATGGGCCTCCTGGGATGAGGGTTTTTGATGTGTTCATACAAGATCATAAAGTAAGATAACTCAATAGCAACTTAAATAAATCCTCTCTCTGCATTATTAGGATTTCATTTTCTAAACTTTTCTTGGTACAGATTTTGTCAGAGCTGGATATATATGCCCGTGTGGGTTCAAACACTCCACTTGTTCTGATGGATGCAAAGGCAGTGATTGCTAAAGATGGTACATTAACAATAAGATTCCAGAGTGTTATTGGAAGTCCTATTGTTTGTGGAATTTGCATTCGTAGGGTGCCCTTGCTTTCAGGTACATAACAGCTTTTAAATTTTAGTAAAACCTGTTTTTCTTTCTGATTGTCAGTCATCTAAAACTAATACATTCACAAAAACTTCACATAAGTATCCTATTAATCATGAATATTTATTCCCGGTTCTAAATTTCAAGCACTTTTGTTCTGAAAGGCTTGACATGTAAACAAATCTGCATTATTGGAATTGATTCAACATACTGTAAACTATGATTATGGGCTTTCATGCAGGTTCAGAATCAGAACCATCAATTGTTGGATGTCATGAGAACCTTAAAAGAAGCATAGATGTGGCTAATGGCAATGCGATTCAAGAAGCTGTGAATAATCAGTTACATGGAGCAAGAAGTGGTAAAAACATGGAACACAGGGTAGGGAAATGAATTTTCTCTTGGCAATATTTAAAAAAAAGAACTTTTCTTTCTTTCAAGAGATGATCTCTGATACATTCATTGATTCACTAGCAGGTTAGAAGAAAAACTGCCAAGTATATAGAAGAGTATGAGAAGAAAATTGAAGAGCTTACTAGAGAATTTGAATTGAAAAAAAATGAATGTCATGAAGCATGGATGTCCCTCAACGACTCCAACCATCAACTTGAGATGCTGAGGATTGAGCTTGATAGCAAGTCATTTCTTGTTCAAACTCTAGGTCAAATGAAGCCTTCTTGTGTTTCTTTTTCCAATATATGTAGCCACAGATAACATAATAGACATCACCTCTGATGTAGAAATGTTTGTGATGCACAGAACAAGCCATAGAGGGCCCATCTTCTCAGTTAAGGGAGCTTCAAGAGAATTATAAGAGAGAGAAGAAATTTATGGCTTCAGCAGTTTATGACTTGAGAGCTAAAATACAGGTAAAATGAGATCATCATAAGAAAACTTATTTTTTCACGATGACCCAGGTGTTTATTGTATAATTATAATCCCATTAAATTTTGACTGGCAGATCCTAAAGAAAGATTATGTTATACTATCAGAAGAGGCACATAACTGTGCCACTGCCATCCCTAATCTCAGTGGGATGACATCTGCTGTGCAAGCTCTGGGTAAGTGTGACACCAGTTTTCCATAAATCCTTGAACCTCTTTCATGATCTTTATGAAGTTTTTGATTTTTTCTGCAGTTTTGCAGTGTGAAGACCTCAAAGTAAAGTACACTAATGAAAACGCAGAAAGGAAAAAGCTTTACAATAAGGTTTTGGAACTAAAAGGTGAGTTTCTGCTTGCATTTCTACTTTAGTCTCTTATTTAGCGAGGAATTGCAAGTAAAATGATCAACCCTCCTGGTCTTTTCAGGAAACATTAGGGTATTCTGCAGGTGTCGCCCATTGAGTTCTGGAGAAACTTTAGCAGGTGCTTCTTCAGTGATGGAATTTGATGCAGCCAAGGAGAATGAATTGAGCATTCGTGTAAATGGGACTTCAAAGAAAGCTTTCAAATTTGACCGTGTTTTCACTCCTCAAGATGATCAGGGTAAATGTTTTGTGCCAACTCCTTTGGGGTTCAATTTGAGTTACTTTATGAACTAATAACTTCAGTGCTATTGGTATGGACAGTGGCCGTTTTTGCTGACACTGCACCAGTTGCCGTGTCTGTTTTGGATGGATATAATGTTTGCATCTTTGCTTATGGGCAAACTGGAACTGGGAAAACATTCACAATGGAGGGAACAGATGAAAACCGAGGAGTTAACTACCGCACATTGGAGGAGCTCTTTCGAGTAGCTACTGAAAGAATTGGACTATTTAAATATGATATTTCTGTAAGTGTGTTGGAAGTTTACAATGAGCAGATACGAGATCTACTGGCATCTCCACCTCACCATGGGCAAATTGTTAAAAAGTAAAATCCTGCCTATTTTCGTAGTTTAAATGCCCTTTTCATGGTTGCTTATGAAGTATTAGATTACGTGTTATTTAAAATATAGGGTTTAGGGTTGAAAATAGCTTTTTAGTGGATTGAGGACTTTTTGGTTTTATGCTCAGGCTTGAGATAAAACAGGTAGCTGAAGGTGTTCATCATGTTCCTGGACTTGTTGAAGCACAAGTGCACACAATGAGTGAAGTATGGGAAGTGTTGAAAACTGGAAGCAGTGCTAGAGCAGTTGGTTCCACCAACGCTAATGAGCATAGCAGTCGATCTCACTGGTAATTTATTAATAAAATATATTCTTTAATGCAGTATCACCTCATGCAGTTAAATTATTGATAAGTTAGATTAATATAAGCTTCATATTCATTATCGTTTTATCTTATAAATGAATTACTATATTTTGTCAATTATAAAACCATTACATAACCTATTCTTTGTAAATTTCTCTAATATGTTAATAATATACATAATCTGACCATGTAAAATACTAGAAACTTGACTTTTTTAAAGATCTACTTCAATGATATTAATGGATATTTAATCTTTTTCTTGACAAGCACAGCATACTTTGTGTGATGGTAAAGGGAGAGAGCTTAGTCACTGGGGAGTGCACCAGAAGCAAGTTGTGGCTTGTTGATCTGGCAGGAAGTGAGAGAATAGCAAAAACTGATGCACAGGGAGAACGTCTTAAAGAAGCCCAGTCTATCAATAAATCACTTTCTGCCCTTGGTGATGTTATATCTGCCTTAGCAACCAAAAGCAGCCATATTCCTTACAGGTTTGTGTCACATCTACTTTCTATATTTGAAATTTTATCTCGTTCCTTAATCCTCTTCTTTACACTAGTCTTCAATTGAAGAGTGACCTGATGTTTTATTGATCCTTTTAGGAACTCCAAGCTCACACATCTGCTACAGGATTCTCTAGGTAATCTAATGCTATTTTCTCTCTGTTATTTTATGCCTTAATGTTGACCTTCATTCCATTGCTTAAGTCTGAGGGCAATTATTGAAATTAAATGAAACTGTTGAAATTAAATCGATGGTACTGTAGGAGGAGATTCAAAGACGTTAATGTTTGTGCAAATTAGTCCCAGTGAAAGTGACTCAGGAGAAACCCTAAGCTCGTTGAACTTTGCCACCAGAGTCCGAGGCGTAGAACTAGGTCCTCCAAAGAAACAACTTGATTCCAGTGAACTTTTAAAGTACAAACAAATGGTATGGTACCAGATTCAATTAGTCAAATTGCTATTTACATGGTTTGCTTTTGCCATGCAATATTTTATTTTGCAATTTTCCTTGTAGATAGACTGATTTCTGAATTAGTGACATGCCTTCTGTAGTTTGAAAAGGCCAAACAAGAAGTAAGAACAAAGGATGACATGATAAAAATGATGGAAGAAAATGCACAGAACATGGAAGCTAATCTCAATGGGAGGGATCAGTTATGTAGAACACTTCACGATACGGTACCTACAATATATTCCTTTGTTTTGTACATGTGATGAAGAGGTAACTGATAATGTGTAATGTATTAAGGATTTTTTAAATTCTGTAGGTAAAGGAACTAGAAGAACAACTTGAAACCATGCATAAAGAGCACCAGGAACAGTTAGAAAAAGAAAACACACAATACCTTGAAAAGCTAAATGAAAGAGAGCAGTTGTGCATAAGTCTTGAAGATAAGGTAAAGTGACTGAATATTTGTTTCCTGTAAGAGTTAAGGTTTCTTATTTGTTAAGCACTAACCGCTATTTTTTGTGCAGGTAAAACAACTTCAAGGGCAATTGGATTCCAAGATTAAAGAACAGCAACTGCTGTCACAAAAGTTGTCCGAGAAACCACTAATAGTCCCTGAAAATGCTCCTTTTCGAATGGATGCGAATAATACGTTAGATCCATTAACAGAGAATAAAATGGGACTGTCTTACAAGGACAATGTGATAGCAGGAGCAGAACTAATTGACAATCAGGTAAAGTCAACATATATTCACTTTGTGCCAAGTCTTCTACTTTTGAGTGTTAAGTGTTAACCTGTCTTAATTCTCCAGGTAAAAGAACTTGAAGAACAACATGAGTCCAAGGCAAAGGATCAGCAAGCGGAGAAATCAATGATTGTCCATCAATTAGAGGACGGTGGAAAAATGACTCAATGCACTCCTTTTAGAACAGATCCCACTCTAGTGAATCCTTTAACAGAGAGTAAATCTAGAGTGGCTTCTAAGGGCAATTCAGTTGCAGGCAAAAAAATGACCCTAGAGAGGGAATCACTAACAAAGATGAATATAATTGATTCCTCTGGATTTTATCCAGAAAGAGGTAATATTGTACTTAAAGAAAACAATGGGAAATTGGATGATCCACCTTCTAAAACTCTTCCAAAAGGAATTGGGCGAGCTTCATGCCCAATGGTTCAAAGGGCAACTGCATCTTCTACAATGAGGAGAGTTACTGTGCTTCCTTTACATGTTAGAAAGAACCAGATCTCCGAGCCACCTTTCTTGGATAAGAATGGTGATCACCAGACACAGCAATGTGATATTAATTCTCGTGGTTTAAACACAGCTAACCGGGTCCGCAATGGGATCCCAGGAAAAGTCCAGTTTAGAGGGTCAAATGTTCCCGAGGATAGGAAGAAGAGAAAACAGATTACAACTACCAATGAGGAGGAAATTGCAATTAATGCTTCTGCTACTCTAATGTCAGGGGAGCAAAACCTGCACTCTGTTGATAATGGTAGATCAAAGCCGCCTTTAAGCTCTGCAGGAACCATTGGGAGAGGAACTATTGGTCCTCAAAAAATCCTTCGTGTAAAGGAAAAACCAATCAGAGGATGGAGCAGATAGGTGACACCACTTGTGCTTATATTTGGGCTTTGCTTGATTTGTTTGGGTGTTTTTTCTGGTTTCATTTTTATCCTGTAACATAAATAATGGATTGATACAAATCTTCTAGTTGGCAGTGTCTGTTTAGATGACACCAACAAATTAAAAGGAAGTATAGCAGAAGCCTTAACATTGAGATTTGGCCTTGAGATTTGAGGTCAAGATTTTCTCCTAGGGGATCCTAATGAAATGTTCACAGAGCATGATTGAATGAAAGGTCAGAGGCCTTGAGATTTGAGATCTTTATCCTATGATCCTAATGAAATGTTCACAGAGCCTTGAGATTTGAGGTCAAGATTTTAACCTATGATCCTAATGAAAATGTTCACAGAGCACAATTGAATGAAAATTCATTTTCCTTCACAGAGCACAATTGAATGAAAATTCATTTTCCTTTTGCCAGCCAGCTATTAAAACAATTATGGCAAACATAATAACTATAAACCTAGAAAACTAAATTATAGAGAAAAAATTGAAGTCAGAGGTTTGAGGTCAAGATTTTACGAATTGAATGAAAGTTCATTTTCCATTTGGCAGCTAATTGGCAGCTAAGTTCATTTACGAACAGACTGACTAAATCGTAATAGCAAACTAAATGATTGAGAAAAAGTGGACCGTCGTGTTTGATTCAAGGGTACTATCTATATATGCTGTTTAAGCATCGCAATGCCTTACCAAATTACTAACATTGGGTTACAGACAGTCTGCATGAGAGTCAGCAAAGTCCTAATGTGTGGTTCTTTAAATTGATATAAGACAAAAATAATCTAGTAATATTCATTTTGACCATATTAGAGGGGATTAGTATAGCTTGCAAGAAGAATGTAACAATCAAAATCGGGGCAGGCTTTGTGGCCAAAGACTTTTAATGTGAACATCAAGTCCAAAGCCAGCCATAATATTAGTCTCAAGCCAGGAGTTTTTCAGTTGCCTAATTTTATAACTCACTGTATAGCTAAATTAATGTCAGACACTATCACATATTTGTGGCTAGAATTTCTTCGTTTCCTGCATTCTGCACGTTTGAAAATTTGAGCTGATTCAGTTGAATCCTCAATCGCCTATTTCTTTCAGAAACGTATTTATTGTCATATGTGTTGGATTGAGTTCATAGAAATGTTTTCTTTTATTTGTCCGATTTTTACTTGCAAGCCGATTATTCTAATGTAAATCCCACGGCTACTAGTTACGGTTAACACATCTGTCCAATCAAATCTTTGTTATAAACTTTAACGCCAGATCCCAGCAATCTTCAGTGCGATATAAAACCACTACTGTTCTGTTCAGAAGATTTTTACCCTACTTCGCGGCGATAACAGTGAAGCATGTTGGAGGAATATACTACAGTTGAGAGATCAGTGGCAATGGCATATGGAGGTTTTTCTCTGTTTTATTTTGTGGTAAATAAGTTAAGGCCTCTTCATTCTTCTTATTAAGTCAACATTCTTGTAGTTTTTAAAGAGGGATGTACAAAAAGAAAGATTAAGTATTTAAGTATATCAAAAAAACAAAGAACAATAATAAAAATCATCACAACAAAAAGATGGGCATTACAATTCTTTACGAACTATTAATTTAAAATTAGGATGGTTTTAAGTTAAAGTGTTTAACGAATTTTGTTTAACCAAGGTGCTATAATTGTTTTGCTCGTAATTTCTATTTTAGAACAAGGAAGATGTTATCTGGAAGCAAGTTGATTTTCCATTTTCCATTTTGTTAAAATATTTGCTTGAATCAAAATTGTTTTTAAAGAATTTGGACATTTTATGACTTCATACAACTCTTATACTCATTTAGTACATAGAGAGTTGGGAGAAAGTGTTTCAACTATATATTCTCAATTTTTGTATATATTAATTGTATTAACCTATTTCCATTTTGTCCTCACATGAGGCGTGGAATGTCTCATGTTGAGCTAACAGTTTGTCATGTGTGAAACATCTTGGAATGTGTAAGAGATTGTGAGAGTATATAAATGTCATTATGACATTGTGATATTACTTATGATGCATTCTTTTGACACTTGTAAAATAATGATTATAGATCATGATTCATTGGAATCTTCAATGATCATTATAATAGCATTATGATAGATCCTTTCCATGCATAAGAGCATGTTTATAGGGGGTTTACATTGGAATCTTGAAAACATTATCATAGTTTTATGAAACATGTCATAAAACATCTTTGAATAGAAGTTGAAAACAAAATTGAGCATCCAAGTTGTCATCTATGACAAGCTATGACAATATGATAAGGTGTAAGGAATATACAAAAAATTGCATGAAAACTAAGGCTAAGAATGGGGCATTGGGATTTGAGTAATTTTGGACATCACTTTTAGGCTTATGGATTTGGTACATAGTTATGTATAACCATTTGGTCATTTCTAGTTTGTTCATCTTCTATTTATTGGGTACTTGAGATGTTAGTATGATTGAACTATAGGTACTATTGTGTTGTTAGAAGTACACTAGATTTGCATGTTGGTGATGCTAAAGTAACTAAAATATAAGCAATGTGCAAAATGAGAAATGTCATATGCACATTATGTAAAATGTACAAATGGGCCTTGCTTATAAAGGCAAGGATTAAAGATGAGAAGTTAGAAGTCAAACTCTAACCACTGCTCTAAGTATGAAACAATTGTAGGACTCTATGATCAAAGTATTGGGATGCTTGGCGAGTCTACATGAGGTGAGATAAAAGTCTAAACAACCTTTTAGTGAGATTAAGTGTAGTGCCAATGGGACTCTACTAAGTAGGCTAAAAGCTAACTAGTTTAATAATATCTCTTTTCACACTAATAGGTGATAGTGTGGTCTTACTTTTCTCTTGAAAGTTCCCATATAAATCTTTGCCATGGTAGATTTTTTGTGCCTTTTTGGTAACTACTAAGTTTAAATTTATTTCCAAACATCTCTCTTCATTAATTGCACTTGTATTTCTTTTCATTTAGTATAAAAGCCTATTCACCTTAGATCTAGGTGTTAAGGGGCAAGGTTTTTTCTTTAGTCTTGGATTAAGTGGGAGTTTATGTAGAGAGATTCACGTTGCAAGAAAAATTACAACATCAAGGATGGAAATGGGGAAGTTTAAGTTTTGAAAGCTCAATCGAGAAGATATGCTTCAAGATAAAAGGGTTTGCATTATTCAGATACAAGTTTACGACAATGACACAAAAATACCGAGATAAATTGAACAAAAATGACAAAAGGTCTTATTAAACTCTATTTAGTTGACCTCATGAAGAAGCCACCTCAATAGATCTTTAGGAGGAGTTGGGAAAGATTCATCAAGGTAAATCCTTGGTAAATGAACATTTGTTGTGAAATAGAGTAGCGTGACCTTAAGTTGAAGGATGATGGTTTTATGACCAAGTGTCTTAACACATTTAACATGATTGTGACCTAGTTTCACTTATTGGAATGATGATGGAGATGGATCATTGCATTACACGTCTATGTTACTTACCATATTTGTGGGATCACTTGGTGAAGAAAATTGAGAGGACTACCTCTAAACTTAAGATGAACGTAGTAGGTGCATTGAAACTTTTAGAAGAGTTGAGAATTTTATTGAGTCCATCAAGGAGGCATTTTTCATTCATCAAAGAGTAAAAGAGTCAAACAAGGACAAGAAGAAATGCATGTCTAAATTTAAATTTCCTAGAAAGACAAACTAAGTGTTATAATTTTGGCAAGTCAAGGTATAAAGATTAAGCATGAGAAAAAGAAACATGATTTAAATAATGAGTGACATAGTCATGTCAGGAGTTTCCCCAACGGTGATGGTCCAAACCATGCAGAAAGAGTCAATACAATGGAAACAACCAACTCAACAACAAGAATAGATAATCAACATGCCATAATAGATCTTCACATTATTATAGAATCAAATAATTACATCACATTGGCCTCCAACATGCAACTTACATTCTCAGGCTTACATGCCCATTATCATATCCAAATCCTGGCGTAGTGCAAGGCAGGGAGAATCCCCAAAGGAGATGTCCAAGCCCCTAGCTAATGACCACAAACAGAATATAAGCAAAACACAGAGATTTAGATCCATAATAATGCAAATTCCCATAATAGAATCATACAATTTTCATTCAACATGCCCGACTGTAAGGCCTTCCGAGTTACGACCAAATACAAAAAATTACAATAAGAATTTTGCAAGACCTCGCAAGATCCAACTCCTAACTAGCCTAGATCCACACTTTGGTAGAAACTCCAAGAATAATCTAAACTTGTGCTCACAAGCAACCAAGCAACCTTCTTGTCTTCCAAGCCCACACTTAGCTACTAGCTCTTCTCAAATCCACACCATGCTCCCCCTCAAGACTCCACAAAACCCTTTACTTATACCCAACTAAGCCACAATTCAGCCTAGTAAATACAAATTAAATAAACCCTTACATAATTACATATTCAAGCCACAAGTCAACCTGCAACAAATATTAAATGAACCAGTTGGCCATTGCAATCCACTAAATGCACATAGGATAAAGATCCAAGACCCAAATAGGTCTACACGCATCCCCATGATCGATCCACGTCACGATCACACACTTCATAAATAAAATGCATCAAGTCGGCTTCCTAGATCTGCAAGAACACCAGTCGGCAAGCCAAACTGCCGAGTGCCAACAAAACCTGCCAAGCATTTCCAAGCATCAACAAACCAACACATGTTGAACAAGCTAGGCATTGCCAAGCCACAACACATGCCAAGCACCAGAGTTTTCTAAATTATTTAGCGACTGAGCCTCCCTTCAGCGATCGAGTTCCTCACCCAACATTGCAACCGAGAAACACCTCATCAACCGAGTTCTCCAACACCAAGGTCAAAGCACTGCAACATGCAAGATTGCCAACTACCCCAGGATGCTCCTACATCAGACACCCCAGGTGTGAAAAGATGTTCTTAAAGGCTGGAAGAACATCTTACGGGATTCAACACATAAACCCCAAACTGGTTCTTCACATACATGTCCTCCAAGTCGTCCAAGTCTTCAACACTCTTACCCTGGATCCACTTCTGCTTTCTTTTCCTTCTCAAGTCTTTCCTTGACACTTCACATGGATGTTCCTCATACTGATCTCTAACCCCTTTAAAATCCTTTAGCTTAATTCAACTCCCAAAGCTCAAGTTCCTCCTACCAAGTTCTTCATTATGCAAAGGCATCAGTGAAAACTTGCTTCCATCATTCTCAGCAGAAAACACATTCTTGACACAATCATGCACAACCCTGTAATCATACTGCCAAGGTCTACCGAGTAATACATGAAAACTACTCATGGCCACAATATCACACAACACTTGATCCTTATACTGGCCAATCTGAAAGTCAACAAGACATTGCTCCCTTACTTCCAAAGCATGTACATCTTGCAACCAACCAATCCTATAAGGACAAGGATGTCTCACTCTCTTCAAACCAATTTTCTGAACCATCTCCTCAGCCACAAGGTTATCAATACCACCACCATCCAAAATCACATTGCAGATTTACCAACAGACTTACAATGAGTCCTGAACAGATTACTCCTTTGGTAAGATTCCAATACTTTCTTACCAAACAGTACTTGCGGAGACAACAAACTGTCTCCTCCTTGTTCAGGTTCATTCACCAAGTCTTCCGCCTCATTCACCATAGGAGCTCTTTAGTCACTAGTCTTCTGGGAACATTCAAAATCTCTATGTCCTTCTTCACCACAATGAAAATAAGTACTCTTAAAGACAACCTTACCTGTCCTCTTCCTCGGCTCAACATGTTATATTTCATCTTCAATAGTTAGCTTATCCTTGACCGAGTGATCCTATTTCTCCTTCCCACTAGATCTACCTTGATGTTTTATCTTCAAATTATCTTCTGCCTTCAGAGCATACTGATAAGCATCCTCAACCGAATACATATTCAGAGCATACTGATAAGCATCCTCAACCGAATAAATATTCAGCATACCAATCCCATCCTGAATATTGAATCTCAAACCATTAATATACCGATATACCTTCTCCTTGGAAATTTCTCTATGCCCATACCGAATAGTCAACTTATAGAACTCCTTGGTATAATCCTTCATAGAAAAATCCTTCTATTTCAGATTCTGCAACCTCTTAAACAACTCAAGTTCATAGTCAACAGGTATGAACTTAGCCTTTAACTTAGTCACCATCATTCTCCATCTAGTGATCTACAGCTCACCTTCTTCTTCTCTATCTCTTTGCAATTCTTTCCACCAAAGAGCAACATACCCTTTTAGCTTAATCTGTGCCAATCTTACTATGAGTGGATCATCAATATCCTCTAACTCAAAGTAGTCTTCCAATTCACCAATCCAATCAATCAAGTCTTCAGGATTCAAAGTACCTAAAAAATTAGAAACATCCATCTTATGCTTCAACTTTAGCCGAGTGCCAGATCTATCCAACCGACCAGCTTTGTCATCCATAGATCTTTCCACATGGTCAGTTCTATCCTCTCCACTAGATCCAACAACTTCAAAGTCTTCAGTAGCTTCCTCATAACCATCCTTAGCACCCACATTCCAAGGTACACTAGTCATAGCCCTTATGATCACAGTGATCATGTCATTCTTCATCAAGTCCATCTCAGATCTGAAATTTGCTTTAACCTTCTCTGTAATCCTTGAATCTACAACATCACATAGATCTACAATTTCCCTAGGGTCCAATCTTCTTAGAGGCATCTTCCAAGATCTTCAAAAACCCTCTGCAACAAATCACTAACTTTCCAACCCAAGGTCCTGGTGCAAACTGCCTCACCCTCGACGATCTGTCCACATACTTAGGAACTTCATGCTCTGATACCACTTGATGCAGTGCAAGGTAGGGAGAATCCCCAAAGGAGATATCCAAGCCCCCAGCTAATGACCACAAATAGAATATAAGAAAAATAGAGAGATTTAGATCCACAATAATGCAAATTCCCATAATAGAATCATAAGATTTTCATTCAACATGCCCGACTATAAGGCCTTCCAGCTTATGGCCAAATACAAAGAATTATAACAACAATTTTGCGAGACCTCACAAGAATATCCAACTTCTAACTAGCCCATATCCACACTCTGGTAGAAACTCCAAGAAGAATCTAAACTTGTGCTCGCAAGCAACCAAGCAACCTTCTTGTCTTCCAAGCCCACACTTAGCTACTAGCTCTACTCAAATCCACACCATGCTCCCCCTCAAGAATTCACAAAACCCTTTACTTATACCCAACTAAGCCACAAGTTGGTCTAGTAAATAAAAATTAAATAAACCCTTACATAAATACATATTCAAGCCATAAGTCGACCTGTAACAAATATTAAATGACCCAGTCGGCCATTACAATCCACTAAATGCACATAGGATAAAGATCCAAGACCCAAATAGGTCCACACACATCTCCACAATTGATCCACGTCATGATCACACGCTTCATAAATATAATGCATCAAGTCGGCCTCCCAGATCCGCAAGAACACCAGTCGACAAGCCAAACTGCCAAGTGCCAACAAAACCAGCCAAGCATTGCCGAGCATCACCAAACCAACACATGCTGAGAAAGCCATGCATCGCCGAGCCACAACACATGCCAAGCACTAGATTTTACCAAATTCTTCAGCAACCAAGCCTCCCTTCAGCAATCAAGTTCCTCGACCAACACTACAACCGAGCAACACCTCATCAACCGAGTTCTCCAACACTAAGGTCAAATTACTCCAACATGAAGGATTGCCGACTACCCCAGGATGCTCCTAAATCATATCCTAACCTCAAGGAGGTATGTTACAAATTATTCTTTCACTACTTAGCTACCCCCTAAACAAAGATCAAAAGCCTCAATATATAGAGCCTTCACAACACGTGTCAACCATATCAATTACATTTTCCAAGACTAAGAGAATGTAACATGTAGAAATATAAGTCAGGACCCAAATAATAAGATTTCATTTCCAAGATGTATAAATGATGTACAATCCAAGAGATACGTCAAGAAAAGATCCAGGAACATTGTGATATGAGTCACAAAGCTTTGCTGATTGGGAAAATGCTTCACAAGACCAGAAAACCCCAACTGCCCCTTAGAACATGAAGAACACACAAAACTGACCATGAATGCAGAATATCTCCACAATAAAGTATCCAAATGATGTGCGAACCCAAACATAAGTCAAACATAATGTCCAGAACCAATCCAAAGGTTGGCAACAACAAATGATCCAAAACAAAGGAGCACCACTAAAACTCACAAAACTGGAAAACATGAACAAAACTAAAAGGGAAATATTATTGGGTTATCCAAGATTGCCAATGACCCAAGGATACTCCTGCATTAGACACCCCTGGTGAGAAGAAAATGTTCATGTTACCCAAATTTTCCCCCATTATGAAGATTTTGGCTATAGGTGGAGTAAAATGAGGCTCCCACAAGGGTTGAGCCCAGCCTGTGAGGTAGAACTTAAATTTCTGATCTTGGTTGTGTTCTCTGCAGTCTCTTCAGTCCCTGTTTTGATCCTGCTCATGAAAAAATCTAAGTGTTGAAGAACCTATGTATTTGATAAAACCCTAGTTACCCAAGACTTGTTCTATTTCCTTATTACCTTTTGGGTGACTTAAGTTATTCAAATTCCCATGTGTGCATTTATACTTTGCATTAAGTCTCTAAGTCGCGCGATAAAAACAAAATATTCTAAATCATCTGGCGACCTGGAAACTCTCGCTAGTCTCATGATCTCGTAAAAGAAAAGCATATTCCATTTTGACCAGGAGAATCAACGACGATCATTGGCTCAAATGTCGATTAGAGGGGAGTCGGGTAATCTCTTAATATAACTTGGAGTTAGCAAAGGATTTGGAGATCACGCGACTCAGTGCAATTCCTACCTCTAGGTGTGACTTAAGTTCAAAGATGAGTTAAGTTGCGGCCTTTCAGTCAGGTGGTCTCGTAATCAAGGGGAATATTCTATCAAGGTCCAGAGACTTGGCAACTGCCGTCCAATTTAAAGAAGGTCTAACGCTTGTCGCGTGATCTCATGATAAAGCCAGGGTTAGCAGAAAGGTTGGGAGACTTAGCGGCAAAGAGAAGGGATTGACCTGGGGTTATGAGGCATTACCTGGGTAAATAAGGTGATTTAGTGGCTACATTTTAAAGTATAAATAGATTGGGATCTCAGCCGTCAATACAGATACCCATGCCACCTATGACCATTAGGATTTAAATGTTCAAAAGGAATTCAAATATCTGATCTTAGAAGTTATGATAGAAATGACTTGCAGAGAAGTAGATAGATCGACTGACTTCGTAGAAGCAAAATTAATGGTGGTAGGAAAGATTTCAGAGATATATCTGATCAATCAAAGATATTTTTACGATGCATTTATGAATGAAACTGACAGTGTTAGGGTTTCTGAATATTCTATTTCAATCAATTGTAACCCTAACAAGATCAGATTGACTCCAAGCTTGCATGCTGGGGAGTATATATATATCAGTTTTGAGAGCTTTTAGAGCTCAGAGTTTTCCCTGCTTAGAAGTTATCCGTGGAATTTTTTCTACCCTCTGAATTTTATAGTTTGTAATCTTTCATTGATATTTAGATATTGCAAAGGCTTTTTGTGACATGTTTTCTGTCCCTGGGCTTTCTTGTTTGAATTTCTCTTACTGAATTAGAATATATTGAATGATTTTTAGAGAAACATTGGAACCCCTGAACCCTCTTTCTTTTTGCAATAGTGTGTACTACTGTGGATGATTTGATTTAGATGAGTTTGTGGATATTCTACAGTCCCTTGTCATTTTGTCTCATTCCTATGTTGAATGGAAAAAGTGGATGTTTGTTTGCAGGTCATAGTCCGTGTCTACTTATAGTGAATATGCTATTGTTTGTGAAATTACTTCTTTCCCTGAATAGCCTCTGTTTATCTCAGGCCTCTCTATGAAATATTTATGCAAGCCTATCTAGGAAGTTGTGTTCTATTTTCTCCAAGGTTTCATGCTGAGACTAGTCAATGTGTTATAATTCAAGTTACCTTCGGTGTATCATCTAGTAGGATAATTTTCTTCCAGTTATTTCCCTTTCATGCATTCCTTCTATCCCTTTTCCTTCAAGAATTTACTTTCATGTTAAGAAGCAAATTTGGGTGACATATCAAGAGGAACCAGCCTAGAATATGGAGGTCTCGTCTCAGTTAGAAAAAGGTCCCACAATTTTGAGATGATTCACATGTTACACTAGATTACCAAGACTACGAGAGCTTGGGTAAAGGTACAAATGTAGGTGTCTAACCGTTCTGGCATGCCCGATGGGACTCCAATAGAGGTTTACTTACCAAGATTATGCTATTTCTGATATATCGGTTGCATAATAAAGACTTAAAGAGGTTTTCCTATCAAGTATATCTAGCGACTCTACTGGTGAAGAATAGAAGACCCAGTCCTGTTAAAAATTTATGAGAAAATTTGAAACAAGAAGCTCAAAGCTTTCTGAGTTCACACAATTGCCTTCCAAAAGGAACTATATAAGATCATCTCAAAGAACACCCCCTACAAGGAGGGTACAGTATACACCACCTAACACTT
The DNA here is from genome assembly GCA_018584345.1 of Thuja plicata. NCBI lineage: Eukaryota > Viridiplantae > Streptophyta > Pinopsida > Cupressales > Cupressaceae > Thuja > Thuja plicata. The sequence goes on along the minus strand of MU226331.1, from coordinate 1,166,023 downwards.
CAGAGAGGATACCTTGGCCTTTTCATTCCAGAAGAAGAGGAAGATCCCTAACTAGAGAGCTACAAGAATATTCAACTCCACCCTTAAATACAACTCACACAGTTGCTACTTGTTGCCCCACTTTTCATCCTGTACCCATGCTATCATAGTGGAGGATTTTGAGTCTTAGTCAAGTCTAGTCTTGTTTGAGTCTAGGTCTAGGTCTTCCTTAGGTAGGAAGTTCTTGCCGGGTTTCCCTGCCACTGCCTTTCCTTCTTTAAGCCGGATGGGTTATCTGAAAGTCTTCTCATTTT
>MU226331.1:1139989-1152277 GCA_018584345.1 Thuja plicata | reverse complement strand
TTTGGCTTTCTGTTTTCGAAAGTATTCTCTAGTCTTTTCATATTCTTAGAAGCTGAATCACTTCCTATTCCCATGAAGATCCTACATTGTAATCTCTATATAAACGGTGGAAAAAGTTAATAGAAGGTCGGAAAAATTTCTGGTGTGAAGCTGATTGCAGAGACAATCAAGTCTAGGGCCATTATTTTACTATCCATCTGTATGTGATGTTGTTTCATTGTGTTGAATTGACAATAGTGAGTGAACAGAGTTTTATTTCATTATTTTTAGTTTGACCAATCGGTAAAATAATCAGAGAATTATAACTGGTTGTGAGATTGCATCACCATACTTCATTTGCATTTCATACTTCATATGCATAATCATATTTTCATAATCTACATTTTCATACTGTTATGTTGTGGGAGTCATAAGATTGTGAAGACCATAAACATAACACCTCTACATTTAAATCCTGCTTGAGATTTCACTTGCTTGGGTGGAACTCAGTTTCCTCTACTGTTCTCTAGTTAAGAACATACTTGCAGTAGGGATTAGAATTGAAAAAAATTCATTGAATATTTTTCACATAGGGAGCTGTACCTTAATTCAGAGGGAAACTAGATATTCTCAGAAACAGTTTCCCAACTGTTGAGTAAAGTTGTTCTTTGATACAAATTGGGCAAATATAAGGAGTATAAAAGAAGAAAAATCTGTTTACCAACACTACTCAACGAGTTACAACTCCTGCAATGGCTAGGCAATTTTATTTTTCCCCCTTTAATTAAGGAAGCCCCTTGAACTTTGCTCAACATCATGATGTACCCTTGGTAGCGCTTAAAATTCTACCTAATTTTACAGGTGAAGGACAAACGACAAATTTTGAACACATAAGAGACGTGACTACTATCTATAGTATACATAATATCACAGAAGAAGATGTGGTTACCAAGCTATTAGCAGCCTCTTTCAAAGGTAAGGCCTTAGAATGGATTAGAACTCTCACTGTCGGTTCTATTAATTCATGGGATAGATTAGGGGATGCATTAAGTAAATACTTTGAGGATAAATCAGATAACTTATCTCTGGTTGAGCAACTGACAACCATTAAAAGAGCTCCTCAGGAACAGATGACAGAATTCAATAGCATATTTCTTAAGACATGGAATAGAATTCCTACCTCAGTAAGACCTTCAGCTGATCATGCCTTTCTATATTTTTTAAGAAGTCTAAATAGCAATATTTCTGTCATGGTTCAATCTATGGGAGGTACTTCATTACCTCAAGGTTTTGACATCACTGTCAAGGCAGAGAACTGTTTAATACAAGCTGGCATGATAGCCCCGAGGCCACCCATGCCCATATTACCTGACATACAACCAATCATGCCTTTGCAAATAGCTCCAATTACTCCAATATCCACTATCGTAACACCTCAAGCAAATACCAGTTATGGGGAAGCAAGGGAGGACCCTTCTCAGGAGCTATTAGAATTAAGAAGCAATCAACTAGAGATGAAGAAATTAATGAAAACTATGAGTAAAGATCTGACTAGTATAAAGAAACAAGGACAGGGGAGTAGGCCTCCTCTTCAGCAGCAAAATTAGAGCCCCAATCAACAATATCAAAATCTGGGACAATCTTATCAACATAATAGACCCCAATTTCAAGGAGGTTATCAAGGGCAAAGGCAAAACTACAATTAGAGACCATCTCAAACTTACAATCGTACCCCTCTCAATTCTGCAAATCCAGTAAAAAATGTGGTCCCAAGCAAAAACAACCTTGCTGCAGAGATGGAGTGGTGTTACCCTTGCAATCAGTCCCATAATCAAACAACATGCTTAAATGGGAGGGTACACCAAGCACTGATGGTTCAAAGTGCTTCACTTACTCAATCAGAGGTTTCTTCCAGCAAGCCACCTCCTCACTAGGAGGCACAACATGATGAAACTTCTCTTTTTAATTGGGAGCAACAAGATTTCAATGGAGTAAATGGTGAATCCACCATTGCTGCCAACACTAGGTCTAAAAGAAGAGCTCAAGACATGGAGAAAATAGGAGATAGGGCTTCTACATCTACATAATCTTCACTGCCTTTTGCTCCTATCATGCTGAAGAAGGCCCCCGCCATTCCAATCAAAGAAAATTGACCTTCTAAGGAGGTTGAGCATATCATGGTAAAGACACACCAAAGAGTACACACAGTTGTACCCTTCAACATAGTGGATAATATGAAGAAAGAAAATATCACTATGTCTATGTGGGACTCTTTGGCTATTCCGGGACAACCTGAAATATTGAAGAAAGCAATGGCTGAAGAGGTAATTCCTCAGCCGCCTACAATAAAAGAAGTTGTTAAGCCAGTGTTGGCTAACACTGATCAGAAGGAGGAGGTTCCAAGTGGCAACTCCAAAGCTAATACCATGCAAGGTAGGAACTCAAAACCAACCCCTTTTTATGTATATTTAATTATTGGAAAATCTTTGATACATAATTGTATGGTAGATAGTGGGGCTACTAGCACTGTCATGCCTAAGAAGGTGGCTGACCAAGTGGGTTTGAAATATGAGCCTTTCCAAAATAAATTTACCCAGCTTGATGGTTCTTCAGTGAACATGATAGGTGTAGCTAAGGATACCAATCTAGTCCTCCATGCAAGCCCCAATTTCTCTATCCTGCTCGACATATACATCATAGACCTCCCTGCCCTATTTTCCATATGCTTGTCAAGGGAGTTTACAACCAAGATAGGAGGCTATCTTTCCTCTGATTGGTCACACATGATTTTTCATACAAGGTATGGGACTAAGGTCACTATCAAGTCTGAATCATTGGCAACACATCATGTAGAACCTTATGTGTCCAATGTACTTAACGCAAGTTGTCTTGCACTTAATGATGATGACTTCCCGATCATCAGGGAAACAACCACCAAGCTAGAAGGTATCCTAGATATCTATCTAGATGAGTTAGAATCTCAGAGATCCTCTGAGGCCCAAGCCAATGTCATTTGGGATGCTGACTTGGGGACTTATTTGATTCAAGAAGAAAGTTGCATAGAGCCAAATCTCTCCAAGGAAAACAAAGGTTTAGAAGATCAATGCAGCCAAGTTTGGGAGCTATACTTCAATGGTGCTAGAAGAAAACACGGTTCTGGTGGTGGTGCAATGCTAGTTTCTCCAAAAGAGGATAAGTATTATGTAGCCTTTAGGTTTAGTTTCTCCTGCACTAGTAACACTGCTGAATATGAGAGCCTATTGAATGGGTTGGAATGGGCTAAAAAAAGAGGGATCAGAGCCCTAAAGGTATATGGTGATAGCGAGCTGGTTGTGAGCCAAGTAAGAGGGATAAGTGAAACTAAAAGTGATATAATGAGAGCATATAAGCATCAAGTTTGGTATTCAAATGAAGATCTCCATGCTTTCAATATTGTCGCAATCCCTAGGAAATTAAATCATAATGCAGATAGATTAGCTGCTGTTGGATCTCAGTATGATATTCCTAAATGTGTTTTGAGAGAAAGGGATCAAAAGCATATCAAAGTGATTGTCAGACCTTCTATTCCTGATAACAATGTCAATTGGCAAGTGTTTGACAGTGACGAGAAAATTCTACAGTTCTTATTTGAAGAGGATGTTTTCTCAGAACATAACCAAGATAGATTATTACAAAACTATGGTGATCAATTGATACAACTAAGATCCAATAAGATGCCTAAAGGGCTTATCGCCCTGAAATCTATCTTCAAAAGAGAAGATCAAACACAGAAGAGCAAAGTTGGCCTGGTAGTCCAACAAGAACATTGTACTAAATAAGAGTTAGAACCAGGTAAAATTTTACAATTTGGGAGGGTAAATACTAATTCAGAAGAACAAGCTTACACCTGATTATTTCAAGAATTCAGTGATGTCTTTGCATGGCAATATGAGGACCTCAAAGGGTTTAATCCCGCCCTTTCTCAACATACCATTGAATTGGAACCTAATGCCAAACCAGTCAGGCAGAAGCAAAGGCCTGTAAATCCCAATTTAGAACCACTCATGCATAAAGAAGTCCTCAAATTAATAAAAAGTGGTATCATCTACCCCATCAAGCACACTAGTTGGGTTTCCAACCTCGTTCCTGTTAGGAAGAAGAATGGTGAGTTAAGGCTATGTGTTGACTTCAGAGACCTTAATAGGGCATCCCTAAAAGACTGTCATCCATTACCCTCTATGGAGAAAATTATACAATGTGTCTTTGGATCTGAGAGATTTTCATTATTGGATGGCTATTCAGGATACAATCAGATCCTGGTTCATGAAGAAGATCAATATAAAAATGCGTTTACAACCAAGTGGGGAACCATGGCTTATCAAAATATGCCCTTTGGTTTGTCCAATGCAGGTGCTACTTTTCAAAAGCTAATGGATATGGCCTTTAAAAGCCTCATGTACAAATTTGTAGTGGTCTATTTAGATGACATAACTATTTATTCTAAACATGCAGCAGACCATATCAAACATCTGAGGAAAACATTTGAAAGGTGTAGAGAATTTGGGATATCTCTTAATCCCAAGAAATGTGTGTTTGTAGTCCATGAAGGGAAACTATTGGGATATATAGTATCCAAAAAGGGAATTATAGTAGACCCTGAGAGGATTGCAGCTATTCTAGAGCTACCCTTACCACATCACACGAAAAGTCTTCAATATTTCATAGGAAGGATTAACTTTGTCAGGTGTTTCTTGCCTAATATTGTAGATATAATAAAGCCTTTGACAACAATGTTGAAGAAGAATACATCTTTCTCTTGGAGAAAACAAGGGAAATCTAGTTTCCAAACCATTAAAGAGTCTCTGACAAAAGCCCTTGCCCTGTTAAACCCAAATTTTAGTAAGGATTTTATCCTTTACGCTTATGGAGGATCAGATGCTATTTCTACAATACTGACCCAAGAAAATTCTGAAGGGTTGGAACAACCTATTGCTTTCTTTAGCAAAGGTTTAGAATAATATGAACAAAGGTATTCTTTTGTGGAGAGACATGTACTTGTTGTAGTAAAAATCCTTAAGATGTTCAGATATGTGTTAACCCACAACAAGGTACAATTGAAAGTTACTCATCCTAGTGTCAAGGAATTCTTGCTTTGTAAGGACCTGAATGAAAAAAGGGCTGGTTGGATTACCAAGGTCATGGAATATGACATTAATATCCAAGTCACCAAGTTAGTAAGAGGAAGAGGTCTTTGTGAGCATCTGATAGAGGATGAGAGTTGAAAGGAATTAGAGAAAATGGATGCATCCCTAATCATGCATTCAACAGAAGATCATGTCGGGGCAGCGGGTTGGTTGCCTAACATGATCCATTATTTAAAAATAGGGGAATGCCTTGTAGATCTAGATTCAGAAAAAAGGAGGTACTATAGGTTACAATCTGTTCCCTTTGTGTTGATAGATGACATTATTTTTAGAAAGGATCACAACGGTGTCCTTTTAAGATGCATAGGTTCAGGAAAGATAGCAGATGTCCTATTTGAATTTCATGACGAACCTTATGGAGGTCACTTCTCTCCTAGGACTACTACTTTTAAGATCATGAGGGCTGGATACTATTGGCCATCTATCTTCAAGGATAGCCATGATCATGTAAGGAAATGCATCAAATGTACCATTTTGTAGGAAAAGAAAAACTTGCAGCCTTGCCCCTTCAACCCATCAAAATAGAGTAACCTTTCATGAGATGGGGCATAGATTTCATTGGCATGATCAATCCTCCATCGAGCGCAGGCCATAAATGGATAATTACTGTAATAGATTATTTCACTAGATGGACAAAGGCGGTGGCATTGAAGGAAGCAAATGAGAATGTTGTCCTAAGCTTTTATGATGATATAATTCACAGATTTGGTGTCCCGGACTCCATTATTTCAGATAATACATTAGCATTTACAGGCCTAAGAGTGACTGAATGGGCAGTCAAACATAGTGCTTTTTTGAACACAAGTTAGAACTACTACCCTCATGGTAATGGTTTTGCAGAATCAACAAACAAGAACTTGATTAGGATAATCAAGAAAACCCTACAAGAAAACCAAAGAGATTGGCACACCAAATTGAAATCTGCATTGTGGTTAGACATAATTACCCCAAATAAGATCATTGGGAATTATCCCTACATGCTAGTGTATGGAAGAGAGGCTAAATTATCCATTTTAACTGAATTTCCAGCCCTAGACTTAGCTACTCAGTATGCCTTGTTTGAAGAAGGAGATCCTTTGCAGATTAGGTATGCTCAAATTATGGAATTAGAAGAACATAGAGATAATTCCATGAAGGATATGGAATTCCATCAGATGCAGACAAAGAAAATCTTTGATAGGAGAGCCAGGGCTAGGAATTTCAAGATTGGAGATATAGTCCTCAAATGGGATGAATTCAAATCAAAGCCTGGCAGACATAATAAATTTGATTCTTTCTGGGGAGGTCCATTCATCATCATAGAGTGCAAGGAACATAATTATTTTCAGCTATCAACTCTTGGAGGAGTTCCCTTGTCCATTTCTTTGAATGGATTCCATTTGAAACCTTGTTTCGAGGTTTGTCCTTCCTTGTAAATATTGTAGTTAATTTCCCTGCTCTCTGTTCCTGCTTTCTAGATTAATTTCCCGATTTCCTTAAAGTGTTCATGCACAGTTAGTTGTTTTCCCTTCTGGTTTCAATCTTCTTCCAAGTTTCTATTTTTGATCAAGTGATGACTCTATACCCAAAGGATGTCAAAGGCTACTGGTTCTCAATGTCTAGTAGGCAGACATCCCATAGAAATCGCCAAGAATGTTACCCAAATTTTCCCCCATTATAAAGATTTTGGCTACATGTGGAGTAAAATGAGGCTCCCACGAGGGTTGAGCCCAGCCTGTGAGGTAGACCTTAAATTTCTGATCTTGGTTATGTTCTCTTTAGTCTCTTCAATCCCTGTTTTGATCCTCCTCATACAAAAATCTAAGTGTTGAAGAACCTATGTATTTGATAAAACCCTAGCTACCCAAGACTTGTTCTATTTCCTTATTACCTTTTGGGTGACTTAAGTTCTTCAAATTCCCATGTGCGCATTTATACTTTGCATTAAGTCTCTAAGTCGTGCGATAAAAACAAAATATTCCAAATCATCTGGCGACCTGAAAACTCTCGCTAGTCTCATGATCTCGTAAAATAAAAGCATATTCCATTTCGATTAGGAGACTCAGTGATGATTGTTGGATCAAATTTTGATCGGAGGGGATTCGGGTAATCTATTAATATAACTTGGAGTTAGCAAAGGATCTGGAGATCACGCGACTCAGTGTAATTCCTACCTCTAGGTGTGACTTAAGTTTGAAGATGAGTTAAGTTCCAACCTTTCAGTCGGGTGGTCTCGTAATCAAGGGCAATATTCTAGCAAGGTCCAGAGAATTGGCGACCGCTGTCCAATTTAAAGAAGGTCTAACGCTTGTTGCATGATCTCGTGATAAAGCCAGGGTTAGCAAAAAGGTTGGGAGACTTAGCGGCAAAGAGAAGGGATTGACTTGGGGTTATGAGGAATTACCCAGTAAATAAGGTGATTTAGTGGCTACATTTTAAAGTATAAACAGATTGGGATCTCAGCCATCAATATAGATACCCACGCCACCTACGACCATTAGGATTTAAATGTTCAAAAGGAATTCAAATATCTGATCTTAGAAGTTATGACAGAAATGACTTGTAAAGAAGTAGATGGATCAACCGACTTCGCAGAAGCAAAATTGATGGTGGTAGGAAATATTTCAGAGATATATCTGATCGATCAAAGATATTTTTATGATGCATTTATGAATGAAACTGATAGTGCTAGGGTTTCTGAATATTCTATTGCAATCAATTGTAACCCTAACAAGATCAGATTGACTCCAAGCCTGCGTGGTGGGGAGTATTTATATCGATTTGAGAGCTTTTAGAGCTCAGATTTTTCCTTGCTTAGAAGTTATCCGTTGCATTTTTTCTTCTCTCTGACTTTTATAGTTTGTAATCTTTCATTGATATTTAGATATTGCAAAAGCTTTTTGTGACATCTTTTCTATCCTTGGGCTTTCTTGTCTGAATTTCTCTTACTAAATTAGAATATATTGAATGATTTTTAGAGAAACATTGGAACCCCTGAGCCCTCTTTCTTTTTGCAATAGTGTGTACTACTGTGGATGATTTGATTTAGATGAGTTTGTGGATATTCTACAGTCACCTGTCATTTTGTCTCATTCCTATACCGAATTAAAAAAGTGGATGTTTGTTTGCAGGTCATAGTCTGTGTCTACTGATAGTGAATATGCTATTGTTTGTGAAATTACTTCTTTCCCTGAATAGCCTCTGTTTATTTCAGGCCTCTCTATGAAATATTTATGCAAGCCTATCTAGGAGGTTGTGTTCTATTTGTTCCAAGGTTTCATGCTGAGATTAGTCAATGTGTTATAATTCAAGTTACCTTCGATGTATCACCTAGTAGGATAATTTTCTTTCAGTTATTTCCCTTTCATGCATTCCTTCTATCCCTTTTCCTTCAAGAACTTACTTTCATGTTAAGAAGCAAATTTGGGTGACATATCAAGAGGAACCAACCTAGAATCTGGAGGTCTCATCTTGGTTAGCAAAAGGTCCCACAACTTTGAGATGATTCCCATGTTACACTAGATTACCAAGACTATGAGAGCTTGGGTAAGGGTGCAAATCTAGGTTTCTAACAGTTCCATAAGAGAAAATTATGAACATTTGAAAAGATTTAAGACATAAATCCCATGCTTATTCTTGATCCAAATATCCTCTTTACCTGTAATTCTGCTCTTTCTTTTGTTAGATCCATCATCTCGCTTTTCTCTACACTTACTTTATCATGCCTCACATCATCATCAGGTAGTTTGGAACCACCTCTTACCTTTCTCACATCTGATCTACCTCTTCTAGAAGACTTCATATGATCAGTAACAAAGTCTTCTATTACTTCACTTTACCCTTCTTGTTATTTGATACCAACTAGTTCTTAGACCTTCTTTCAAAATCATCCTTCAGATCCATATTAACCTATGTATTCAGCTTCTTTGAATAGTAACTCTTCACCATGCTTGGATTCCTTGCATTTATCTCCTCTGCCTTGTTTAAGGGAACCAAAGTAAACTTCTACCCATCATTCTCTATTGTGACCAAGTTATTTCTACAATCATGGATAACTCCCTTATCAAATTACCAAGGTTTGCCCAATAAAATATGATAAGCACTCATAGATACCACATTGCATAATACCTCATCTTTGTAAGGCCCAATGTTAAAGTTAACCAAACATTGTTCTTTCACCTCCACCATATGTTCATCTTGAAACCAACATATCCCATAAGGACAAGGATGTTTAAGCCTCTTCAATCCAAGCTTAGGTACCATGTCTTCTGATAGAAAATTATCAGTACTACCTCCATCCACAACAACCTTACAACATTTTCCTCCTAATTTACAAATGGTCCTAAAAAATTCCTCCTTTGTATAGGTTCATCTTCCTTTCTACTCAACATTAATTTCCTAAGCATAAGAGACTCTCCCATCTCAGGTTCTGCTATACTCTCCACAAATTCATCAGTAGTCTTCTCCTCATGTGCCACAAGATTCTTTCTACCCAAGCCTTTACTAGATCCTTCAGAACATTGGAAAGCTCTATGTCCTATGCCACCACATTTGAAACAAGTACCTTTGAATTCCTTGCTACCATTCCCTCTTCTTTGTACCCTTTGATCAAGATCCTCTTCAATGGTCTTCTTTTCCTTATCATTACTATTCACTTGCTTCTCTTTCCCTTGAGGGTTACTCTATCTCCTCTTTACCTTATGTTCTACCTTCAATGCATACTGATAAACATCCTCTACTACAAAAATCCTCAACATACTTATCTCATCTTTATTGTTGAATCTTAAACCATTGATATATCTAGCCACCTTCTACTTAGTTACCCCTTCTTTTCCAGATCAGATTGTCATCTTGTAAAACTCCTCAGTGTATTCCTTCACACTCATGTCCTACTTTAAGCTCTGTAATTTCTTAAACAATTCTAATTCACAATCTTCTGGAATGAATTTAGTCTTTAGTCTAGCAACCACTACCCCCCATCTAGTGGTTTTCATTTCACCATTTTCCTCTCCATATTTCTGTAATTCTTTCCACCATAAGGAAGCATGAACCTTCAACCTAGTCTTTGCTAACCTAAGCCTCTACAGATCTCCGATATCCTCAAGCTCAAAATAATCTTCTAATTCACCAATCCAATCTATGAAACCATCAAGATGAAATGAACCAAAAAAAGTAGAAACCTCCATTCTATCACTTTTCTTACTTGTGCCATAGCCCTCAACAATCTTTCTTATTATGTAGGGATCTTAGTATCTATAGTCTCAAGATCTTCAAAAAATTCTTGATATTCTTCCCCAGTCTTAGGATTCATTCTCAATCCAATTAAAGCATTTTAGATCTCAGTTCTCATCTCATTCTTGAAGTCCTCCATAATTTTTTATAACCTCATAGGGTTCATCCTTTGAGGAGACATCTTTCTAATCCTTAGGTGCAATTGGCTCAACTTCGACAATCTGATTACAAGGTGCTAAATGTACCTCACTCAGTGATCTATCAAACACACTTGCATCCTCCCTCCAATTTGGTGATCAGTTCACCCTTGGTATGCCTTAAAAAAAGTTCTCAATCAATACAAATCTCTTCTACGATCCCCTTGCGCAATTCGTCTACAATTGTGGGCTAGATCCACACTCTGTCACCCCACAACAAACACATACAGGGCTTCACAAGATTAGGAACCTAATCTACTAACACAAAAAATCAAATTTTCTCTAATACCATATGACATAGTCATGGTAGGAGTTTTCCCAATGGGGATGGTCCAAACCATGTAGAAAGAGTCAACACAGTGGAAACAACCAAGTCAACAACAAGAATAGAAAATCAACATGCCATAACAGATCTTCACATTATCATAGAATCAAAGATTTACACCACATTGGCTTGCAAGACGTAGCTTACATTCTCAAGATTACATGCCCATTATCAAAACTAAATACTACTACCCTAACCTCAAGGAGGTATGTTACAACTTATTCTTTCACTACTCAACTGCCCCTCTAAACAAAGATCAAAAGCCTCAATATATAGAGCCTTCACAACACATATGTTGACCAAATCAATTACATTTTCCAATACTAGGAAAATGTAACATGTATAAATATAGGCCAGGACGCTATCCAAGAGAGATGTTGACCAAAGGATACATGAACATCATGATATGAGCCACAAAGCTTCGTCGATTGGGAAAATTCTTCACAAGATTGAAAAACCCCAACTGACTGTTAGAACATAAAGAACACACAGAACTGACTATGAATCCATAATATCATCCAAATGAGGTGTGAACCCAGACATGAGTCAAACATGATATCCATAACCAACCAAGGAACGCCACTAAAACTTAGAAAACTAGAAAATATGAACAAAACTGAAAGGGAAATATTTTTAGGTGATGCAAGATTGCCAACAACCCAAGGATGCTCCTGCATTAATGAGTTCAAAATATCTCAAGATGATGAAAGTTCATTTTTCGTGACCTTAGTAGCACATGCGTAAGAATGTGTATGGTTTACTTTGGATCTTCCTTCAACCTTACATTGGATTTGGATTATAAAGAATATGATGGAAAAGGTGTACCTTGACGTCATACTCACTTAAAATAGTTGGTCATTTAAGGGTCTTGATTTTATTCCACAATGGATATGTGAAGTGCATCGATGGTGTACTATATATATCTAGTTTGGCATGAAACCTTCGTTTAGTTAGCAAGCTCATCGATGTAAGTTTGAGACTTTTCTTTTGTAAAAGTTGGTGTAGGAAATAGGTATGGTTCTTATTAAAGGTGTCTATGTGAGTTATATGTTTCAATTAGATGCACACACAATTTAGCACAATACTTTCTATGTGTGTGTAAATGGGTACCTGTTGAAAATGACACAAACACTCAATAAGTCATTGCATTAGCTTGAAAGGTTAGCTAAAACATGCATAACCACTAATATCGACCTATTTCCTGCTAACTAGGAGGAGTGTAATTAGTAACATATCAGCCCTCAGAATATGCTACAAATCAGTGAAAAATACAACCTAGCATGAAGGATTTTAGATTAAAAACAAGCTAAAAGATGATAAAGCATGCAATCTAGCTCTAAAAGATGAAATGAAAACAAAGAACTAGCATGGTAAAATGGATGAAATGTGAGTC
>MU226331.1:1108330-1124305 GCA_018584345.1 Thuja plicata | reverse complement strand
TATTAATGAAGGCATTAATGAAGGCCTTAAAGAGGGAAGGGAGGATGTAAGAGAATATGGACTTTAAGAAAGTCGAGCTTGAGAAAGTGGACTTTCTCAAGTGGGTGGAGTTGCTAAGTATTCCTTAATGGAATGTGACAACATTAGGAGGTGGGTTAGAGTAGATTTTAGGATTAGGATTAGATTAGCATGGGTGAATGGGTTGAGAAGGGTTAGAACCCAAGGTAGAAGTGGTTGAGATAGGTTAGGTTGGGGTTTAGAGGAATATTAATAAATGAAATAAACTTATTTAATTCATTTAAAAATATAGGAATTAATTATTTAAACAATAAAATTGCTTTTTAATAATTAGGGAACTATAGCCATTTTAATTAAATTAAATAGGCTAGCGGAATGGGTTAATTGCAAGTGGGTTATTGATTTAGGAATTTATTTAATTCTTTTATAATTAAATACTATAGCCATGTTTGATTTTGATTTGATTTGATTGGTCGAAATTGTATGGTTATAATAGTTAATATAAATCAATGATAAAATTCACCTAGGATATTAAATTGATTTAAAGAATTATGCCAAGCAGTAACATGGTCATTTGGACATAAATCAAGGGTATGATCACACTTAGGGAAAATAGGGTCCATAGTTGTGACAGACCAAATTCAGGTGGTTAGACTTTCTATGTTTATATAGTCAAAAGACATATAATATACACCTTCACCATTGAAAGCAATAACACAAATAAGATATAAAATTTTAAAGTTGCACCCTATGCAATTCCATATTGCATGATACCTCCACTTTAACTAAATAAAAATCTCCACCTAAACCTCCACTTCATCCACTTGCCTAGTCTTGAAAATCTAGAGTCTAAAGGTGGCCATCTGAGTGTTACACCTATTGTGCCTAGCAGTGCAATGCCTCCTTTGGTAGGCCACCAATGCCAATAATCCTCCAAGTTGGTTTAAAGCTCCATTTTGGATCCATTTTTTGCTCATTTTGGTTGCATCTACAATCTTTTGAGTTATTTTCACAAGCTTCTTGACCATTTACACACTTACTTGATTAATATGGCAACTCCATGCTGTTGAGTTTTCTCATATCTATTATACACCATTCTTCAACCTTGATCTTTCCGTAATTTCAATGAGATCCAACTTATTTGTATTGAAGGGAAGTTATCATTCAAACTCACACGTGTTTTCTCCCATAGATTTTGAAGTATCATATCGATAGCATCTGTATCTTTTATCTTTCATATATTATCATGGTTATCATTTTATTTATGATCATATCTATCTTGGTTATCCTTGGAGGTGGAAACACCAAAATAGGGGGTACGACTTCAACATGCCTCTAAAACAACACAAACATTTTTCTTGTCTCCCTGTAAGCAAGTTTAAATAGGAGAAAGTAGTAGAATCTTGAGATACTTCTTCCTTGGAGAGTTGTAATCTCTTCTTATCCTTTTATGTATTTACAAACATCTTATTTATTTATCAATCTATATATTTTGTTATTGTCATTAGCTTAGTTAATATTTTGTTTGATTATTGAGTTGTCTTGTACCTTTTTGGTATGGATATCCTGTATCGTGTTATGCCCTGCATACCCGTCCCTACATTTTGTGTGCAAAATGTTGGGTCCCCCACCCCCCCTCTTTTTTTTTTTGATTTTGGCTTTTGCCTTGTTTTCTTTGCCTTTGCTTCTTTTGTTTCCTTCTCTGGGTTTTCCTTCCCGCGGTGTTGGTTTTGTTTTGTGTTTTTGTCCTTCGTGTCTCCGGGACGCAGTCTCAGAGTTGGTCATTTCTTTTCCAGAAGCCAGATTCTAGACTCCAGGATTCTTTGCCACAATGCCTTCTTTTCGTAAGAAGACATGGTCATTTGGAATCCCCGAGCCCAGAATCTGGAGGTCTACCTGTTCTGAAGTTTGCGGAAAGAAGGGTGACTTGCTTTTCACCTTGGGTATAAATAAGATTTACCTGTCCTTTTCACAGTTACCATGATTAAAACACTTAGAGTTTTTAGAGCGATTCCTTGGCAATTAGAAGTGCGATTAAGTGTGAATTACTCTGAGCTTAGTGGATAATTACGAGTTAATTTTTGGTGCTGGTCAGTGATCATTCAAAGGTGGAAGCTGTTACAGAGCGGTCCTAAGTGCCTTTCCTTCCTTGCCCTTCCTCGGGTTTCTAGGTAGGTTCTCTGGTTCCACTTTGTCCATTTTGGTTTTGCTTCATTTTGGTTTGTGTTCTCACCTTTTGCATCTTTTGTTTTGGTTTGCCACACGTTGGTGGGTTGGCTCTGCCAGAGGGTTGTTCGCCCTCTGTGCAGTTGTAGGTTAGTGTATATTTTATATTTTTCCTTAGGGTTAGTCGTGTAGGTGCTGTACAGGTTTTCAAAGGGCTCATGTGGACATGTTGTAAATACTGTATCTTTGTGTATATATGTCTCAGCCTTTGGCCCTTTGCAGTTGTTTTTGTTGTTGTGCATATCCTTTAGCCCCACTGTACTTGGTTGTATATTTTGTGTGTATCTATCCAGTCTCACGTCAAGCTCACCGTGCTTCATCTTTATTTTGTCAAATTTTACAAGCTCATTCTAGATGGAATACCACCTGGTTGAAGCTTGGCTCTCGGCTGGTTTCAACCAGGAAGTTTTCTCTCTCCTCCGTCAGTTAGCCTTTATGTTTCATTTATGTCCCATGTGTGCATTCAAGACTGTCCAAGTGGCCTTCACTTTTCGTGTGTTTGGACAGTTGGTGCTGCCATCGCCATAACTCCCCATTTATTGCATAGCCATGTGATGCCCACGTGGGTCTGACAACTCACTTTTCACTCACATCTTCCAACGGTTAGTTTTTCAGACCTCGAGTCCTTTGTCTTCATCCAACCCACATCTTACTTTCGTTAAGTGCGCTGAAACCCCCAGGCCTGGATAGTGGTCAATTTCCTAAGTCTGCATTATATATATACCTTTTTGGGATTTTGGACCTGAACTAACTTTTCAAGCAAAGGACGTGCCTCGGTGGTAAGATCTTTGGATCCTGGAGTATTATTTATCTATGAATTCTAACGATTTCCTTTCTTTACAGGTTTTGAAAATAACATACCTTCACTATGTCTGAGGCTTCTGCATCTTCACCACCCAGGAGCCCAGAGCTCCCCTTCACGGCGGTCACCAGGGCAGCCATCAAATCCAAAATCAAGAGGGCCTTAGAGAAACTGCCCCTCAGTGTGAAATATTTGAAGGAAAATGCTATTCTGGGATCAAAGATTGAATCCCAAGTCTAGTTGATCACTGACACTAGTGTTACAATGTGGGCAGAGATGTAGGCCCTGGTTAAGATAATGTTTATTCAACGACAGTCCAAGGATCCATTGGCGATCAACGTCGGGGATTCTAGGATCCTGGAGGTCACTTGTTTCCGATGCTTGGTGCAGGCCCCAGAGCTTATTCTCACCCTTGCAGCACATTACAACTCCTCCGTCTGGGCCATCATGCTTGCCGCCCTGGTCCTGACCGGATATCCCACCCCCATGGTGTCTCTTGACACCACCACTTTTTGGGCAGGTTTGGGGATTCCCCAGTTTGATGAACCACCCATCATTACTAGATCCGATGCTTTGGGGCAATTTCAACAGCTGGAAGTTATGGCCTGGTATATTTGAACAACCATTGGCTCAAGACCCTGAAGAAGGACCCCAAAAAAATGAAATTAGGGATCCCCCGATCTGAGTTCAAAGAAAGTATCCAAATGGGGATTATAACACTATGCCAGATCTTTGGGAAACCCCATGCCCTAGAGTTCTCAGGGTGGATGTACTACTTTTTGCTTGGCATCTCCACTGGCGAGCAATACTTTGATTGGGCCACCATCATTTCTAATCATGTAGACTCTCAGTTCCTTCAGGTGGCTTGGATCCACAAATTCTATATGACCTCTTATGTTCTCTGGGCCTTAGCACAACAACAACCCATCATCAATGGGCTGCTCACATCAGATGTACTTGGGATCAGCCCAGGTCAAAAGGCTCCCTGGGATTATCTCCCACAAATTCAATGGGAGGCTAGTTTCCCCAGCTTCTGCCGGGTGAACGACACCTTCGTCTACTAAAATCTACTCATGCCTACCTGGGATGCCGGGTACTGCCTCTCCAAGGAGGCAATGGATTTGGTCAGAAGTTATGGCCATTACTACATCTAATTCCAGCAACATACCTACATTCGGATAACCGACTTCTCTAAGAAACCTTACTTGTTGCCCAAAAATTGTGGGAAAAAATAATCCTCTTAGAATATTGCAGACAAATACTAGAGTTGCACGCCTTATATAGTGTAAAGAAGGTGGTGAATGTTCCATTCCCAATCACTTGTGGGAATTACGTGTGCAGTCTGGCTGCAGCCAAGGAGGCAGACAACAAACTCAAGAGCCTAAACTTGGTAGACTTTCATCTAGCACGGAAGAACTTTGATCCGCTTGGAAAAATTGCAACAACGCTTCCCCGGGCATCAGAGCCCCACCAATTTCACATGGAGGACTTCTGGGAAGATTGCTAGGATGATGTTGAAGTCTGAAGCTGGCATTTTTTCTGAATGACCATGGGGATGATGGAAAGGTTGAAGCTCCAGAAATTTCTGGATGACTTCTCGGACACCGGGCCCACAATAGATCCCCAGTAAAAGGGAAGGGGAGTTTATAAGATGGCCCTCCCACTGGTAGATTGGAATGCCCAGGAGGGGCCTACCCTTGAAGACATCACTTGCAACATGGTCGAGTGTAGCCTTGAGTACTTTAAGAGGGTATGCCCTGGGAGCACCTGCAGAGTTGGCCCGACGGTACAGAAGCTAACTTCCGGGGCTGGAACCTCTTGATAGGGAGAGGATAAAGGAAAGAGAATAATGGGAACTCCAACCCTGCATGAGACCCCCATACAAGAGCAACTAAAGAAGATGCTGGAGGCCTCCCAACAGATGAAGGATAAATTGATCACATGGTTGGCCACTCTGGTGCTCATGACCAGACCTGTCCATCCTCCCTCTTCCCCTTCACTAGCAGCATTGATGGTCAAAGCAACAGGAATGGGGGCGGAAGAGGAGTAGGCAACCCTAAGGGATGCAGGGCCTCCTTTGGTTACTAGGGGAAAGAAAAGGCTCAATCCAAAGCCAAGGACAGAACTAGAGCTTGGGATGCCGCACATCCCAGAAGTACAAATCATTTCTTCCGACTCCCCAGAGCCGAAGAAGGAACTAGAGCATGTCCACATCTCAAAAAATCCTACCCCCATGAGGAATTTGATGATGTATTTAGAACTGATGAGTTTGGGAATTTGCAGGGAGACATCGTACAGTTAGCGGGAGAAATTGCCGCATAGGAGGAAGCTCTAGAGTAGGAACCTGCGTAGGAACAGGAAGCACAAATGGAAGAAGAAAAGGGGCCAGAATAGGTGAAAACCTCCAAAGTCCTGGAAACACGGGTTATGGGAGTTTTAGGCCAACAGATGAAAAATGAACAAATGGCATTAGTTGGGGAAACCGGACCCACAGGAGCAACCATGACCCCAACCGTCGGGTTTTAGACACCACTCCCAAAGGTAACATTTGGGGAGGTAATCACTATGGCCCAAACATTGAATCTTGGCCTGTTACCTCCCCCACTTCCAGAAGATGTGCCAACAAAAGAGAACATCCCAGCAACAGAGGTTGATGAAAATCAGCGACAGGATGAAGAAGAGAACCCTGAGGCAACCAACGAGGATGCAAATATTGCCAAGGATATAGACAATGGGGAAAAAGACACAGGTATCACTGGAGCAAACGTCACCGAAGAGTCAAAAGATACTGGGAAGGAGCCAGAAGAAGCTCATACTATTGAAGGGGCACAACAAGATCCCAAGGAGAAATCACATGAGAAAATTTTGGCTGTAAAGCCACCCCTACCGCCACAGTGGTTGGTGGAATCTCGGAAGAGAAAGGCCCCAACAACACCCAAAGCCCATCTTTCTTTGGCGAAGATGATGGCTCAGGCACAAAACCTACCAAAGGCTAAGAAAGCCTGGATAATCCACACTCTTTAGACTGAGCCAAGCAGAGAAACAGTCATAGTAATCACGACACCCTCTGCAAATGTGGACGAGGAAATGACTAAAGCTAAAGATTATGATGTCACAAAGGTGTCACTAGGGAAGAGAGGAAAATAGGGTGAATTTGACCTATTGAAAGAAGCAGCCAAGGCAGTGGAGGCTCGCTACGAGAAAGAGGCCCAAAAGTTCAAGGCAGAGAAGGAGAAAAATGCAAACCTCATGGGACTACTGACTGAGCTGGCCCGGTCCATTAGCATTATTCCTCTGGGGGCCTCTACGTCAGATACACCACTTTATCAAAGTGATATAGACTCATTACGGGCAATGAAGAGAAAGGCCCAAGCGGTTGATGAATGGGTTGCCTTACAGTTGGGAAACGTCTGACGTTTCCTAGTGTCTACACTCTCGGATCTACATGCAGCCCGCCACGTCCTACACTAGGCTGAAACTACCATCACCATATGGGAGGGAGATGTTGAGAATTATGAGGCATGGAAGGTTGAGTTAGAAGAACATCGGTATCGGAGAGGAGATTGTCTCCGAGTCTGAAATTTTAGGAGAAGAATCATTTGATTTTGTAAGGACCCAACACTCCATACTTGACCTCACATTAGGGGTAATCAAGCAACTAGTGGGGACCCTACATGATAAGGTCAATGCAGCCCAATATTATTTCAATTTATACAAGTCTTTTGTTTTGAAGGTCTCTGGAGCTGATCCGTTTAGCACCGACACATGCACGCTGGAAGAATATGTTTTGGGGAAGTTTGATGAATTAATGGAATCAAGGTATCAATCCCCAGAGGGGATAGACGGAGTAAAAATTATGCGAATAACTCGTATGGTTCTCAAAGGTCACGATGCAGCAAAGATGGCCGAAGAATTTAACGAAAATATTCTGAACCTGGGAGAGCAGATTGAGGTGGCTAAGTACCAACAGGCTGGCCTTAGAGACATCGATGAAGATGGGATTTCCCATCTCCTCCAGACATTCAATGATAGCAAACAACAATAGAGATTCTCTGGGAGCTAGAGAAAACTTTTAGGGAAAATGTTTTGTATTCTTTATTCATTT
This sequence comes from Thuja plicata, assembly GCA_018584345.1. Taxonomy (NCBI): domain Eukaryota; kingdom Viridiplantae; phylum Streptophyta; class Pinopsida; order Cupressales; family Cupressaceae; genus Thuja; species Thuja plicata. The sequence goes on along the minus strand of MU226331.1, from coordinate 1,117,154 downwards.
GGAACACAAGTTCCCGGATCCTGGAATTCGGGATCCTACATTTTGTATTCTTTAAGTGACCTGTGTCCCGGTCCCCAATACTAACCGGTTACTTTCAAGGCATTAATAAAGGTTGTTAAAAGGTGGGCGACTACATCAAGGCATGTCTGCTTGACGGGAGGTTTCTGACAGATGGTCTTCCCAAGGCGCCACTTCAGAGATACACATGGCACATAGGACACAAGGAACGCTTTTCCCATTTATGAGGCATGTAGCCTCGATCCCCGGGGGATCATATTTCTTCTTTCTCCTTCTCGACTCTCATCTTGAGGCCAATTCTTCCACTCCATCTTTCTTGTATTATTCTTCTGACATGTCAGGCCTTTTCCTCTTAAGGCTTTTTGTAATGTGGTGCAGGTAGTACCGGCCACCGGATAATGTATTTTATTCTAAAGTGTAAAATAAGTTAGGGTTAGGGTTAGATCGAAATATGTGTATAAATAATAAGTCCAACCTCATTCCAAGGGTCGGTGAAATTGATGATTTTACAGTCCATAGTTAATAACAGTTTGGTTTTCTTAGTTCTTAGTTGTAGAGCTCAATGCTCCATAGTTTCTAAGCTTTCAGTAGTTAGATGCTCCCTTGGAGCCACCATTGTACCACGCATCAGTGCTTTCTAGAAGAGATGTTAATGAAGAAGGAAGAATTCTCTCAATGATTTTGTTGGTATTCTATCTTCTAGGTTAACGGTATTTTATGCTTTGTGTTCTTCATGTCCTCTGCTCTAATGCTTAAAGTAGATTAATGACCTCCTTTCTTTTGCTACTGATGAAATATGAACTGATGGTTGTATGTGTCTTCAGTATTTAGTGTAGTGTGTTAGAGAATTTTTGATGTTTTGAATGTTTAACATAACTATATGTAGATGAAATCTTTCTAACCCTTCAAGATATTTTTAATTTTATTTGTTAAGTAAAAGTATGCTTGGAGAAAACCCCACTCACCCGAATCCCTAGAGTTGACGAGTTGAAGATAACCAGCTATCCCCCTCAAAAAATAGTCACATCTCCCAACCAAGCCCCGCACTATCAAGACTTGACTCTCACATTCTTGGAGGCCTGGGGAATCTCATTTCGCCAGACAACCTTTATAGGCAAAGTTGGCCGGTACCCCGGTACCCGGTGACAACTTACACCTGTCGACGGACCTGGTCACAAAGCCCCATCAACATACCATATCTGTACAAGATGCACATGTGCCACATTGGATTCCTAAATCTACACAATATTCCTTGAATTGCACATGCATCCTAGACATGAAACATGTAGAGAGTATTAGTCGGTCTCAGTGACTTTCTCTTTTTATTTTTGTAACCTAAATATTTTTATCATTTTGAATCGTTATCTTAGTATTTTTGTTTATACATCTAGGTAGTCAAATGATCTTTAATTTGATAAATTTACATAACTCAATAGAGCACTAGTAAAGTGCGGTAGCATTGGGCCATTCACCCCTTTAGATTCCACCACTATCGAGGGTGGTGAATTCCCTTCTCTATAGAAGAAAATGTTATGGCATTGGACAATGGGCCACATAGGTAAGAAGGACCTTAGTTCCCTAAAACAAATTGTGTAGAGGGGCCAATAGATTGTGCTCTTTAATTTTATTTCTATAAGCATTGCATGCATGGAAAACAAAACCACGTTCTTACCTTAGTTTTTAAATTCTTCTAAGGTGTTGGACTTAATGCATTCTAATGTATTTTCTTGTATTATTGTTTCTTCAATTTTAGGAAGTTTTTATTATGTATCTTTTAAATATGACTACGTAAAGACATGGTTGTATCTTCTTATAAGTAAATATAGAGTCTTCTATTATTTTATAGAGTTCAACAGTCTGGTCGAAAACCAAAATAAAAGGAAGATCATGGTTTTCAAATCTAACAATGGTAGAAAGAGTCATTCAAGAAATTTGGATATATTATATAAGAAGCAAGGGATAAAAGGACATAAGGAAACTCCATATACTCTCAATAAGTAAATTTGGAAAGAAAATAAATGCAATAATTATGGAGAGGGCTAGAAGTATACTTAGTGGTGGTAACTTGAAGTAGAAACTTTGATATAAACAACTATTTGGCCATGGTAAGAAATTAAAATTCAAAGCAAGAAATTGAAATCAACTTCTTAAACCAAAATAAATTACAATAAATATATTAAATCATTTTGGTGTTTGAAATTCCCACTCTTCCGAGTGTCCTAAGGCTCCATCATCCATTATAACTATTTCCGCTGACAGGGTCACTACTAGGGGGCACGTCCTCCTGTTGTCTCTTGGAGGCAGTGGGGAGCTTCCCTCCCTGACCCCTCCAACTCTTCATTACTTGGGATGGAGACCATGACTAACATTCCTGGCATTGGAGGTGGAGGATTTTTTTTTCTATGGGACTGTTAGAGATAGGGTTCCCCCTCCCAAAATATGCTACTATTGGTGGACATACATGCTGCCAAAACTTCTACTACTATTCTTCCAAAGGTGAAAAATTGACCTATTGCCTATTCCATGACCTTCCCTATGGTGGTCTATGGCCTAGATGTGGTGGATAATGTGTATTTATACCAACGTAGTGGGTTGGTTTGTAGATTCACTTTTCTCTGGTTGATGTAGGAGCATCTTGGGCTCTTGGCAATCTTACATCAACCAAATTTTTATTATTTTTTATTTTCCTATTTGTCAGTGACTGAGTTGCCTTAAAGGTTCCTTTAGTTTAGATCATTTGCTGTTGCACACCCCATGGAGTGTTCTTGGCACCATGTTTTACCTTCACCTAGGTTTGCACCTCGATTGGTTTCTTCACATATGAGATATATTGGATTCTGGCGAGACATCTCTATTCTTTACGTTTCACGACCAGTTTTCATTTTTTGATCTCGCGAAGGATTTTCCTGATCGATGAAGATTCGTGGCTCATATATCGATGATTCTATATGCATGTACGACCTACTTATGGGTTTTATTGTCATTTTTTATCAATTTGCAAGAAATTCTTATGATGTGGGTCTTGACCTATAATGTAATACGTTTTCCTATTCTTGGAGAATGTAAAATTTCTCAAGCCGACCTGATGCTTGTGAAGGATTTATAAACTCATGTAATTGATCCCTTATGGGAATGGAGAACTAGTAGAGATTCGGTAGTTAGAACTAGATAGTGTGATCTTGTGATAGATAGAATAAAAAGATAACCTATACATGGTTCTACAGAAGGTCTGTATGCCTGGAATGTAAGACCACATGTTACAGATCCACTGTACCTAATTTATTTACGATAATAAGAAAGGAAATATTACATATCTCTCCATTAATTTGTGTTGCTTCTGTTGTGTGACTCTTTCTGCAAGGATTGGATTGACTTCTTTGAAGTTCCTCCTGTCCTTGGTTGCACCACTAACCCTCTCTTCCAGATCTACATCACTGGGTAACAAGTTCTTGGTGATCCTTAGTCTTTGGTAAAATTGAGCTTTTCCCTTTTGCAAAGGTGTTTTTTTTAATTTCTACATTTTCTTCTTCTAAATACCATTATTTGGTGTTGAGAAATCTATGGGTTTGGGGGATTCATTCTCTTTCCTCTAAACCTTGGACAATATGCTCCAACCCTCTTACAGAACTGATAAATGTGCGCTCAGTGTGGGTCTATCTTCCCAATATTTCACTCCATTTTTGGGAGATTCATTTCTTTGAGTCCATTGGAAACTCTAATGGTCATTTCTTGAAGGTGGATGAAGCTATGTGATGAAGGGTACTCCCCTTACTCACCCACACACACAACATAATAGAAATAAACAAAAAATTGCAAGAACAAAACAATTACAAGAATATAAACACTTATTTTCTATTATATTCAATAAAATGACAATACAACCTTCAGAAAAATAACATGCTTCAACCATATGGTTGTTCTCATTACAATAATCTATAATTCAGAGCCACCATATGCACAATTGGAACTGTCCCTACTTTGTCTTCTTATATTGGGAAGTTTAACTACTCTAAAATGTTCTAGAATATATAACTCCCCCTTTTTGAGGCCAACCACTTTTATATTTTCCCCCATTTTGGAATATGCCAAGAATATGCCCAAAATGAGTTTTGGCGCTCATTGGAGTATTTCAAGATTTTTTTTCAACTAAGTAGCACAACTTTTGGAGGCCATATCTTTTAATCTAACTGTTGGATTTTCAATTATCACACATCGTCAGAAATCTCGTGAAGAGATATACACCCGTCTTCCATTAGATCTATACCCTTCTTCCATTAGATCTATAAAATCTAACCTTTTCAATTCGATCAAGGGATTCTAAGGCCCTCAAGAATGCATTTGAAGATTTTATAGAAGAAACTTCCTTAGAAAAATTGAATATCTCCCAAACCATACAATATATTTTCATGATTATTTTTCATGTCATTATATTTTCCCATTCTTCTCCTTTGGACTAGTTTTTAGGTTCCAATATGCACATTTGAAAACCTACTAAAAATAGAAAACTTGCCAAAAATATTAACCCTTCCAAAATAGCCCTTATTGAAAAACTAGACAATATTTTTGGGTGATGCAAGATTGCTCTTACACCTTGGATGCTCTTGCATCAGACACCTAGGCTAATTTGAGAAGTGATCTTGTTACATCTCAGGTGTTTAGAGGAAACCAAGTTGGTCAACCTCTTCCTTTGATAGTCACGATGAATCTTCAACAAGTCTTCCTTTGTATTTTGCCAAGTACTCTTCATGTTTCTTGTTTCTTGTGCTTCTGCCAACATGACTATCCAAGATGTCTTGTATCCTTATCTGAAGTAGGTGCTGGAATATTCCACTATGCCCCCACTATTTCATCTGTAATACTTCCTTCATGATTCTCTATCAAGTTTGAAATATTAAACATAGGTGAAATGATAAGTCCACTTGGAAACTCTACATCATAAGAATTTCTAGAATCATGCTTCTTCAAGATTTTGCATGGTCCAAATTTATTCATCTTCAAGTTATTATGTGTTCCTATTAAAAACCTCTCTCTTCATAGATAAACCACGACTTCATCACCAATCTAAAATTCCTTATATGTCCTATTTTGGTCTTCCTTAGCCTTGTAGTGAATATTCATATTATTAATATTCTCCCTCACCTCTTCATGCAAATTATTCAAGTGTTCTAAAAAGTCTTCAGCTTCAGCACCACTCTTTTCTCCATTGTCCAACTTCCTCAACTCAGAAGCATTTCTAAGACTATTTCCATATAAAATTTGGAATGCCAATTTACCAGTTCTCTTATTGAAAAAATTATTGTATGAAAATTATGCCAGTGCTAAAATTAGATCCCATCCCTTGGGTTTATCTCCTACTAATCATCTCAATAGATTTCCCAAACTCTTATTCACAGCTTCGGTCTGCCCATCAGTCTGGCAGATGATGCACTGAGCTGAACTTCAAATCTGTCTTCAAAATTTTCCACAATGTCCTCCTAAAGTATCCAAAAAACTTAGTGTCTTGATCTAAAACTATTCTTTTTGGGAGACCGTGTAGTTTCACCACTTCTATGAAAAATAATTCTGGCACACGAACAACATCATTATTCTTTTTAGAAGGAATAAAATGTGCCATCTTTGAGAACATGTCTACCACCAAAAAAATGGAATCATGTCCTCTTTGGATGCTTGGTAAACCAAGAACAAATTCCATACTAATATCTTCCTATGACCTCTCTAGTACAGGTAATGACTGATATAACCCTGTATTTTTCTTGGTTCTTTTTTCCATATAACATAGTCTACACCTCTGCACAAACTTCTTAACATCTTGTTGAAATATTGGCTAAACCAAAGTGTCCAACCAATCCTCTACTATGCTTCTCTTTGATTAGCTTCTCCCTCATAGAACTCTTTGGAATGCATAATTGGATTCCTTTGAATAACATCCCATCTTAGATTATTAAACAGAACCACTTGGTCCTGTCTAAAGTAATACGTTCCATGCAAGCTATCCAAGCCTCTCCAAAATCAAGATCCTTTGGATACAAACTCTTGAGTTCTTGGAACCCAAAAATTTCAATTTGCATCTCTATCACCAAATTTTGCCTCCAACTTAGGGCATCTACAACTTTGTTAGAATTTGCACTCCTATACTTCAAAATAAAAGTGTAACTTTTCAAAGACTCAACCCATTTAAATGTATTTGATTCAAATTTACTTGACTATTAAAATACTATAAAGCTTGATGATCTGTAAATAAAACAAACTCTTTAGGCAAATGATAATATCTCCACTTCCTCAATGCCTAAACTATATCATAAAAATCCTAATCATAAATATACTATTTTCTTTTGGCACCATTCATCTTATCACTAAAATAAGAAACGAGTTTACCTTCCCGACTCAAAACAACTCTAATGACATTGCCACTAGTATCATAATCTACTTGAAATACCTTATTAAAAAATGGAAGTGTCAAAATAGGCTACTTTGTAAATTTTCTTGTCAATAAATAAAAAATATTTGCTTCTTTTGCAGTCCGCTTGAACTCTTTTATATCTCATCTCATTGTTTCAATTAGGGGTCCATATATACTACTAATTTTTTTGATAAAATTTCTATAAAAGCTAGCCAAACCATGAAAAGATATTACCTCATTAGAACTCATTGGAGTAGTCCATTCAAGGATACCCTTCACTTTCTCTAGGTCTATTTTAAGACCATTTGCTGAGACAACAAATCCCAAGTACACTAACTTCTTCACAAAACAAAACTTCTTTAGGTTAATCAATAATGTCACACCCCTCCTGATTACTGATGCCCAAGATGATACTTGGTGGTTTTTTTAAAACAGTGGTTTTGAATTTACTTGATGCCCTAGATTATACATGCTATTTCTAATGAAACAATTGTTTATGGAATTTGATGCCCTAGAGGTTTAAACTATTTTTTAATGAAACAATGGTTTATTGATTTTATGCCCTAGATGGTATTTACTTGCTTTATTGAAACAATGGTTTTGAATAAGGTGATGCTTAATGTTATTTCTATTTTTTAGAACAGTGGTTCAAAATGTATTGAGTAGATATGCTATAGTTATCTTGAAATTATTTATTATTGTAGTGTAATGTAATCATTTTGATAATAATGGATTGACTACATTTCGTGTTCGAGTGGGTGTAGGAAAGATTCATCCTCTGAGAAAGGACGTAAAACATCACTAGGAGAAGATGTAAACATGATCATGAACGTCGATCTAGTTGAACTCTGGGTGGTAAGTTTTACACACGAGGGTTTTCCATTGACCTTATCTATAGTATAGGAGGTAACCTTAGAGGATTTTGTCAATTATCGCTCAACCTTAGACCTTGTCGATAGGACCTTGTACCTAGGAATCAATGGTGGTCACCTCACACTCTTCTCATTGGATACACCTGATCTTTTTTGCATTGTTAAAATGTGCTTTATTCAATCACACTTGAATTTTTGGTCCCACTAAGAGGGGGGGGGGTGGGTGAATCAGACCAAATCAAACTTAAACACTTAAAACTTATCTCACTGATTCACTCGGTAGAACTGAATACAATAATAACCGACTCACCAAATAACTTAATAACTTAAACAACCATACATCTCATAATATGCAAATCAATCATTTAAACTCAGTTAACACCATATTTAACGAGGAAACCCAATATGGTAAAAACCTCTGTGGGAATTGTGACCCACAATACAAATGCACTTTTCTGAAGTATGCTTGGTTAAGAACTTATCCTATTAAAGATTACAAACACATTTTCTAGATGTGATCCCGTTAAGGGATTTACCTTAGATCTGTTAAGATCTTCACCCTATTAGGAGTGGCCTTGCTAGAGGAATTTAAACACTCTTTTGGAATGTCACCTACATCTAGGATTGTTAAATCCACTTGGTTAAGAAATTTTCTCTATTACAATGCTAATAAGAAACAGTAAAACTTTGATCTGTAAATATAGAAACTATCATTTTCTTGGTTCAGATCCTTTATGCTCACATGAATATTGACATCACATACTCCATTTGTCTTTTCTTTAGACTATAGATTCTACTCTTTCTTCTTCTCTGTTCTGCTCGGTAAATCTATTCTTCAACTTCTTCTGCTTCTGAATTCAACTCGCCAAAATCTATCTCTGTTTATGTCTCATCATTTAAAGAGACAAAATTTTACCTCTTAATCTCCTTTCTTAGGTTTTCCATCATTTGCGCTCATTCCTTCTGATGCAGGAGCATCCTGGGTGTAAGGGCAATCTTGCATCACTCAAAAATATGTGTTTTTCTATTCAATAAGGGCTATTTTGTACAAAGCTGCTATTTTTGGAAACTTACTATTTTTAGTAAGTTGGTCGTTTGAACTCAGAATGTTCTAATTTTCTAGGTGAAGGTTCATCTTAGTCATATAAGAATGTCAGTTGAATTTCATTGCTAGATCATCTGTATTGGCGAAGTTATTAAGGATTTACTATTGAGATTTTAGGGTGTAAAACCTTTGAGCTCAATTTTTAGGACCTTAGAGGCTCCAGATCGAGGTCGAACCCCCGACTGACTGGCGCTTCGCAAGTCACGCACTATAGATCGCGATCTCCCCTTTCTGGAAAGTGGTTATAATAGTCAATTGGAGCTACGGTTCAAAAGTTATGGCTTCCAGAAGTTGGGTTACCGAATCTCATGTTTTGTAAATATTTAAAGCCGACCCTTTTGTAATAAAAGTGAAAAATAATTAAATGCTAAGGGTAGTCAGCCTTAATGGCTAGATTTCTGGAACCTTCTCGGGCAGTGGAAAATTGCC
>MU226331.1:1058575-1108243 GCA_018584345.1 Thuja plicata | reverse complement strand
GTAAGGGATGCCCATGTGGCTTTTGATATTGTAATTCTGAAGTTTGTAATTCCACATTTGTGGAGCCAATAAGAAGCCAATTTTCTGTTCTTGCAAATTTCTGTTGTTTCTCTTTGTTTTTGTCGTGCACTTGTGGTATTAAGGGGAGTCCCCTTCATCACCTTCGATCATCTTCTTCATAAATATTAACTCGATAAACTGTTTAACTTTTACCTTGTAACTTGAAATTTTTCTTGGAACTCTCATAATTAGGTTTAATCGCTTGATCTTCGCCTTAGATCTTCTCATTGAATTTTCTCACTCGCAGATCTTCTAACAAACTTCCTTTAATGCTTAACAACATCCAGATCATCATAGCTTCGTATTAAATTCGATCTTATCGTAATTTTTTAATCAATAGCCTGTACTCGGTAACTAACTTCATTCACTGCTCGTTACCTTACTCATTCTCGGTGCTCGGTAACTGAAACCGACTAGCACAACTCTATACCGACTGACTCTATCTAGATCGGCAAAGTAATTATTTTTAATCATAACTTAACTCTTTGCAATTTCTGACTTAATCAATCAAGTGTACTAGCTTGATAACATCAAATATATAGTAGCAAACAACTATATCAACATTACTTCATCATTGTCTGATGTGTATCTGTCACCCATTTAACTTCTCCTTCTTATGATATGGTAACCTCATAAAAATCAGTAAATCAATTGCTTGACATCAATGACAAAATAATAACTAATCTAACCATTTCTACAAACATGTATACCTATTATCACTCGGTCTTCATCATCTCCATCAGTTGATATATATATATATATATATACCCCACACACACATTATAATCAAGAAAAAATACTTGTTCTTGCATTTGTATTTAAATATTTAACCTATTTAATAATTACGATCTCCTTATTTATCATATTAAAGTATAAACCTAATTCCTTCTTTTAAATTAAAATGAATTCTTGATAAAATTAGTAATGTTCAATTTAATAATTAATTTTGGAGCCAACTTTTTTATAATAAAATAATGAACTAAGGATAAATTTAATATCCTCTTTGCTAGTCTTTTAAAGATGAATAAAAGTCTAATTAAATTTACTAGGAGAATCAAAATTGAAGGAAATAATAGGTAATCTAAACTTATAAAATAAAATCCATCCTTGTGTTAACATAAAGGACTCACAGAAAACCGCAAGTCATGGTATTGGCATGAATAAGATATTAGTTGAAACAAAATGTTTGGAAATGACATGAGAAAATGGCAGTCCTCATAAAAGAGGTTCTTTCATTCCATTTGAGAAGGCATTACGACAAGGGAAGAAATTACGCACATACCATAGAAGATAAAATCTATGCATAAAGTTGGGTTTCTTTGCATAAAGTTTTAAATCTAATTGTTTATTCATTTCCAACATTTTTTTCTCCTTTTGACTTTGAGATCATGTATTATTGAAAGAAAACATGAAGAATCATGGGAAATGATCTGTTGAGATAGGATTGAGGGTTTTCTTTAAATTTCACTTATGTTTCATCTCCATTGATGTTTAAATTTGCTGCTATCACTGAATTCATTATGGTGAAAGGGTTTCTAGAAATTAAAAACAAAATAACCATGCTAAGTTTGTTTGTATGTTGTGACATTTTAATGAAGTTTTATATTGATTTTAACAAGCATTTGAAAGAATGATTAAGCTATCCATTTTCAGCACTAGTAATGTTATTATGCTGTCCATAACCCACATTTGAAATGGTTGGTATGAATTTCATACCCAAAATTTGGAATGGTGGGTATTAATTTCACACACAACTTAAAATGGGGGTTATGTATTTTTTTTACCAGTATGAAGAATGGTTTTTATGGTTCATAAATGACACTATGAATTTTGTTATAATGTTCATATCAACGTTGAAATAAGAGCTCATGTTGTTACCAAATTCATAAAAGACTAGAACATTGGTATTATTTGTCCTTGGAGGTATAAAATATGTTGCTATTTCCATTTGAAAATAAGATCATAAGTCATGTTGTAGGGAATTTGTTGCTTAAACACACTAACACTGTTATTATAGAAACACTAAAGCTGATATAACAAAAATATTAGGGGGCTCTTATTGTGTAATCATTTGTCTAAGAAATAAAACCTTCTAATCTTGACACTTTCCGGGTATGGTAGAAAAATACAATACTTAGTAGCAAGATAATATGCTTAAATTCATGCAACACTAAATTAAATTATAGCCATACCGTTGATTCAGATCTAGGAACTTAGAACCAAGGATGTCTATGCAATGTATTCCCTTTGTAAATACTAAAACACGTGATTTAACTTTATAATTGCGGTGAAATCCAATTAGATATATCAACTAGGGTGATAGTGAAGGAGAGCCTATAACTCCAATTTCACCAGTGTTGTGTTAGAAAGAAAGGATACCCTATGGATAGTAAGCCTAATGATTAACTTTAAATAAGAGAGTAAGATTTAATTCTATTTCATCACGATCTGTGATACCAAACTAGACTAGGGTGTATAATTGATTGTGCGTATAGTCGTACTTCACTAGTAAAACCTTGGCCATGGTACACTATGTATTAGTGGTAGTCAATTCCTTGGTACCAAATACCCAATCAAGTCAGAGGTCATGCTAGTTAGGAGTTCCTATAATATGTCACCGACTCATTTTGTAGGACCCAACCACCAGAAGTCAGCTGACCTTACATCATGAACATGTATACACCCCTTGTGAAGCACCGGACCCACTTCGAGTAGGAAGAGAGGAAGGGGGATCAGTATGATCCATGGATGGGTGGTAAAAATGAACTGGTGACGTTTTCCCTCTTAGGACACATGGGAGCTAAGGGAAACAAAGTGGAAACTCCTACACTTGGAAGTAGTAAGATTCCCTAACCCTATCTAGTTATTCTGTTATAACCATTTAATTTTCTGTATCATAGTTAGTTTCATTTCTGTACTTACCTACTGTATTTCCTTTCTATCCTTTCAGTTTAAGACTCATTATATTCGTAGTTCTTTTAAAATAAAAAATTGCACCGTTGTCATCACAATATTACATTTGAAATGTTTAAATGCTTTTTTTCAGTTCTTGTTTATGCAATTTAGTTTCTTGTGAATGGTTATATTATTTATTCATGTTACAAATAATTTTTATTTCCTTAACTTCTCAAGACCCTACGAATATGCATTATATGCTCTTCCAATTTCTTATTGAACATCAAAATATCATCCAAGTAAACAATAACAAACTTACTCAAAAATTGTTTCAATACCTCATTCATGAACTGCATGAATGTGCTCAGTGTGTTGATTAGCCCAAAATGATTGACTAACCACTCATGCAAGCCCTCCTTTGTCTTGAAGTTTGTTTTCCATTCATCTCCTTCTCTAATTTAGATTTGGTGATTCACTCTTCATATCTATATTTGTAAAGTACTCAAGTCCACTCAAACAATCCATAATGTCATCCATCCTTGGCAAGGGAAATCTATACTTGATAGTAATGTTATTGATAGCCCAAGAATCTATACACATCCTCTATTCTCCATTTTTCTTTGGTGCTAGTAGTTATGGTACTGCACATGGAATCAAACTCTCTCAAATCAAACCCTTTTGTAATAACTCTTGCACTTGACTATTCAACTCTCCACTCTCTGCTGGAGTCATTCTGTGGGTTGCCTCATTTGGAAAACTAGCTCCAGGAATCAATTCCATTTTATGACTAATATTTCTTATTGGTGGTAATCCATGAGGTGCATTATCAGATACAATACCTTGAAACTCATCCAACAATTCTACAACTTCCACAGGTACATCTTCTACTTCCTCTTTATCAACTTTTTAAATTAAAGCATGCTTCATGCCTTCTAGAAGTTTCCTTCCATCAATTAAACATATTCTTGTATTACTACATACCTTTTCCTCTATTTCGTTAAATGGATTCAACTTATGTTGGACTCCATCCTTTGTCAAAGAATAGGTATTTGCATACCCATCATGTATTGCATGAATATAAAATTTTCATGGTTTTCCTAACAACATATGCCAAACATCCATAGGCATAATATCATATAATACCTCGTCATGATAGTTTCCAATTTTGAAATTTACCAAACATTGTTCGTTTGACCAAAGCCTTTTGGTCCTTCTGCAACCAAGCAATCTGGTAGGGATTCAAATGCTTCCTTCTTTCTAACTTCTATTTATTAACTATTTCCTCTGAAATAAGGTTATTAGTACTACCACCATCTATAATGAAATTTAAAACTTTACCATTACACTTACATCTTAGGCGAAATAAATTCTTCCTTTGCATAGGTTCCTTCTCATAATTTAGCAAGGCTCTTCTGGTAACAATAACCTTCCCTCTTTCAACATCTTCAGAATGTGAATAATCACCATCCTCATTTACATGCGCAACTCATGCATAGTCCTCTGGTCTCTTGTTTGTCCTTCCTTGATGTTGGGGGCACTCATAGGCTCTATGTCCTTCTTCTCTACATTGGAAACATGTTCCATAGAAACCTCCTCTTCCTGGTCCTCTTCCTCTTCCTCTTTGATCTCCATTATTTTTATTATGAGGATAATATGAAATATTTCCCCTCTAATTTTGACTGCTACTAGAGTCATCATTCTTCTTTTGATCTTTATTTAGACCTCCATAAGGCCATCCACTAGTCTTTCCACCATGACCTCTTCTATTTTTTCTTTCTCTTGAAATTCTTGTTTAATTTCTCTTCTACCTTCAAAGCAATTGATATGCATCTTCAATGGTAGAAATTCTTACCACTATCAACTCTTATTGAATACTTAGCCTCAAGACATTTATGTAATATACAACCTTCTCCTTGCTAGCTTCAAAATGACCTATTTTAATAAGGACTCGATAGAACTCTTCGGTATACTCCTGGAAAAAAATTCCTTCTTTCTTCAACCCTTGCATTTTCTTCAAAAAATCAAGCTCATAGTCAACAAGAATGAACTATCTCTTCAATGTTCCACCATTCGATCCCATCTTGTTATCTTCACCTTCCCTCTTTTATTTATCTCCAACTAAACCTCTTTCCAACAAATTTTAGCATGATGTTTTATCTCGGCCTCTGCGAATCTGATCATGTCAGGATCTTCTACTTCTTCATACTCAAAATAGTCTTCCATATAATTTATCTAATCGATCAACTCTGTTGGATAAATATTTCTTGGAAAAATGTTAAAAATCCAATCTTTGGTCTCTTTCCAATCTTGAAAATGGCTCTAAAAAACTAGCCTCGTCAGGAATGTCGACCGCTTCTCAAGCTATTCTTCAAAATGTCCTTCTTTAGATTAATCTTCACTTTCATCTCTTGACCTAATATTATCGCCTCTATGCAACTCCTCTTGCAGTGCTTGCAATTTTCTCTGAAGAGCTCTAAAAACCTCTTTTGTCACACCAACAATCATTCCACCATGGTTCCTTCATGGAGGCATTTTCCTTTTCGACTTGATCTAGGATTCTAGGGCCCTCAAAAATGTATTTGAAGTCTTTATAGAAAATTTTCCCCAAAAAATTGAATATATCCCAAACCATACAAGATATTACCATGATTATTTTTCCAGTCATTATATTTTCCCATTCCGCTCCTTGGGACCAGTTTTTAGGTTCTAGTATGCATATTTGAAAACTTACTAAAAATATCAAACTTGTCAAAAATAGTAACTCTACCCAAAATATCCCTTATTGAAAAACTAGACAATATTTTTGGGTGATGCAAGATTTCTCTTACACCCTGTATTCTCCTACATCACTACGACTTCATTGGGCCACTCTACTTTCACTCGCATTTTGGTTGATATGGATATCTCCACACCACTTTCAGGGGGTGTGGTGCTCATGGTTGGGGAGAGGCCTTGGACTCAATCATTTGATTATTAGGCCCCCCCTTTCATTGTTGACCATGCTTCTCTACTGGTCATATGGATACAAACTGTTCTCTTTTGCATTTTAAAGGTGCTACTACTTGGTGGAAGGATGCAAGTGATGATCATTTGACCATTCGAGCCTTTGACTCTACCTTTGAGGACTCTTCATAGGATGATGATGAACCCTCTAGGGTGATGCTGATACTAAACTGACATCCTTTGATCTAGTGGACCTAAATACACCTCTTTCTACTGGTGTGGTCCCCTCTAGCTACGTGTACCCTTCTTCGATAGCTATGCCTGATCTTCTCTAGGCTTTGAAAACTAATATACAATGTTGCCAACACTTTGTCCCTGATGTTGAAAATCCCACAACTACGGTTCCACTACTGTGTACTAGGGACCCTACTGACAATATCACTTGTATGGTTGTTAGCCAACGAATGAAGAATCATTCTTCAATCTCTCCTTCTCCTCCCCTGTTGTGAGTGAGTTGGCTCCCCACTCTTGATGCGGGTTACTAGTTGTGCTACTACTTTGTTGTTAATAGTTTGTTATTGATCATGTTGTAAATCTTTCAATTGTTATGACCAACACCTTTATTAATGTGGTATTGATTTCTTAATGCCTTTTGGCTATGGTTGTGCAAGGTTTAACCCCCTTGCTAGGTTTTTGAACTTAATCAAAAACTTCTTAAACCAAAATGTCACCTTTTGTCAATTATAACAACTAATCTGTTAAGAATTTAAAGGTGACAAGAACTAGTTTGAGATTTCGTGTGTGTATTATTTTAAAGATTATTTTTCACCCTTTTGATTTAATTTTGAATGCTTTTATAGTACATAGTCTACTTTTTAAAAAGTGACATTGATTCAATAATAGAAACATTTATTTACAAAAAGGAAAAAATTATAAAATCATAAACATAGATTGGTAACGTTAATATCTAGTGCATACATTTTTTGTAATTTTTGTTGAATATTGCATTTATTGTTAATTTTTTATATATGAGATTTTTTATAATTTAGATAGTTTTTTCCTATAATGAATAATATTTTCAATATATCCAAAAACATTGAAATAAGGATATCAATATGTAGTGCATAATGTTAGAATGTGAAGTATACATTATTCAAGTTGTTTCCATTAATGGTTGTCATTGATGTCAACATATCCAATGGAATTTCATGTTTTGGATGTATCATTGGTGTGTACTGATAGTCTTGGTGGTATCAGTAACTTTACCGATATTATGTGTTTGGTAGAAGTGTTCACCGAAAGATTTTCTTAAGATATCTATCCTTATCCCTTTCAGTGTTAGTGTGTGCAACATATGGTGGATTGGTTGTTTGGGGTCGATCCTATTTGAAGTGTGTTCATGTTTTGGTCCTAGTTATTACTATGTAACATGTTCATCATGACCATTGGAACCGATGGCTTTGGAGAAGGTTTTATGTGTTAGTTTGTGTGAGGTGAGTTCTATTGGTCGAGGTGGTCCACATTTCATTCCTTACCACTGCGGGAATGTCTTGGTGTGACCTATTTCAAATTATTTTGACCAACATGGCTGGTGGCATCAAGTAGTATAAGAAGGGAAATGACTTCTGTTGTTTGTGTCACTAGTACATTTGGGTTAGATTTATGACGACCCTTCATTGGAATTTGGACAAAAATACATCAAAATTCCAACAAATATCAAGGAGAGTCCTCGTCGCATATTTTTCATCGAAACTTCTGATGACATAATACATGTCAAATTTATGACAAACCCACGCCAGAAATATATTTATAACAAAGGGTGGTTTTCTGACGAAGGCTTGTCAGACGTCCAATGAACTTACCATCAGTTGAATTTTGGTCCTTTTTGGAATACTGACACTAACAACAACAACAACTATGGTGCCATATCTATGATGTTTGTATCGTCGCAGGTATGGAAATCTTGTCGGTTGTCTTCTGGTGTTCATTAGACGTCCGAGGAGTATGACGATGATTAGGCTACCATACCTATGACATTTGTGTCATCATAGGTAAGGAAACCTTATTAGTTGTCTTCTGGAGTACGTCTAAATTATGACAAACCCCAACAATTTAAAAAAAAGAGTAAATTTTGTTGTAAAAAATATATTAAATCGGGGTAATCTATACCAAAGAACCCTATCAACAAGACATGCACTAGAGATGAAGTGGAAATTCATCTTTCTAATAACCAATGAGGTTATCAGGAAGACATCACCCAATAAATACACCTTAAGAAGAGTCTCTTCAACAAAGGTCAGAGCGATGAGGTTCATTGGTGTGACATATGAAATCGGCGTATATCATTTTGGACCTCCCCGATGCCCGATGAAATTATCGAGGAAACCCATTGCGACAAGAAATATTTAGAGCTATTATAAGAGGGAAATTAGGAGAAATCATACTGACTAATTAGGATGGAAGCATCAAGATAAGTCATACCAATAAACCCATAGGCTAAGCCATGCCTATTGACAAGATATATTCTGACTTGCCCCGATACCTGATAAGCTTAACAGGATGATATATGGCGATGAGATATCATAATAGGAGATGAGATGACTCCCAAGGATCATCAAAGTAACATACACTATTAGAGTGAGGGATTTAAAGTCATCCCGATACCCGATAGCGTCAGCAGGGTTACTTACACTAATAAAAGAAAAAGAGGGTAATCAACTAGTGTAATACCGATGGATGGAAGAAGTAGAGTCACTTATAGTGGTCTCACAGAGACATATACCGATGAAGCTAGTTCTATCAGATGAAGTTACACCAATTAGTATCTCATCGGTATAACTCTCATTATTGGTATGTTTCTATTTAAGGTTGGCTGACTCTCGATAGTAAATTGAGGTAATCTATACCGAAGAACCCTATCGGAAAGACATGCACTAGAAAAAAAAGTGGAAATTTGTCTTGGTGATAATCAATGAGGTTATTGGGAAGACATCACTCGATAAATACAATTAAATTAAGTGGAGCCTCTTGAGAAAAGGTCAGAATGATGAAGTTCATAAGCATGACATATGAAGTTGATGTACATCATTTTGGACCTCCATGATGCCCGATGAACTTATAAGTGAAACCCATGGCGACAAGAAATATTTAGAGTTGTTATAAGAGGGAAATCAAGAGAACTCATACCAAATGAGAAATATGGAAGCATCAAGATAAGTCATACTGATAGACCCATAGGCGAAGCCATGCCTATCAACAAGATACATTCTGACTTTCCCCAATACTCGATAAGATTAACAAGATGATAGATGATGATGAGATATCATAATAGGAAATGAGATATCGAGATGACTCTTGGTGACCATTAGAGTAACATACACTATCGGAGTGAGGGATTTCAAGTCATCCTGATACCCGATGGGGTCATCAGGGTTACTTACATTGATGAAAATAAAAATAGGGTAATCGACCAATGTAATACCGATGCATGGAAGAGGTGGAGAAACATATAGTGGTCTTGTAGAGACATGTACCAATGAAGCATATTATATCAGATAAAGTTACACCAATAAGTATCTCATCGGTATAGCTCTCATTATCGGTATATTGCTATTTCAGGTTGGCTGACTCTTGATAATAAATCGAGGTAATCTATACCGAAGAACCCTATTGGAAAGAAATGCACTAGTGGTGAAGTGGAAATTCATCTTCCCGACCCCTGATGGGATTAGAGGGATAACATCGATCGATAAATAAAGAAGAAAGATGATCGCATGGTGTAATACCGATGGGATGAAATATATAGTCACACATATGATAAAGCTAGTGACATTGGACCAAGGTACACCAATGAACTTCTCATTAGTATTTCTTCCATTATCGGTATACTGTAAAGTCAGTTTGTCCAATCCTTGATAGATATATTGGAATTACCCACACCAATTTCATAATGACAGGAAGGTTTTAGAGAATAAAAGGATGAGCTCCATCGATGGCACCAAAGAGGGATAACATGTCAAAAAATCCTATGCCGACGAGAAGTCATTGTAATGTCATTTTGAATTTCAAAATTGAACAAAGAAATTGATATTTAATGCTTGCATCAGGGATACTTAAAGGATCAAATGAGGTAGAATCTATGAGCCACTTCTTTTAGGCATTTGTGATACAATCATAGTTGTCCAACATAGAGCATTTGCAGAAATAGAGTTAGCTTGTAGGAAGAAAAGAGTTGCAGAAGAATTCTCTGGGGATTTGCAGTCACAAGATGTAGGCATCAAGTACTTCTGGAAAGAGAAAACCTATCAAAAGTACTTAATCTAATAGTAATAAGTCAATAACAGAATATCGTACTCCTATTAGGAAGTTAAATTAGGACATGATAGACCATATGCAAGCCCCAAGTCCAAAATCAAGAAGGTTGAAGTATCACCTATGGGAAAGAGATAAATTGGAGGATAAATATAAAGATGTAGGAGAAACATGGAGCAGGGTCAGAGGTTATGAGCTCTTCTTATTTCACTACCTCAGGAGAAACAAGGAAGTGCCCTTATGCAACCCATGAGAGATCAATTTGGGTAAGATAATCATCCCAAATATCTTTTTGAATTTGAAAGTATTGGATCTTTTGGTAAGAAGCTATAAGTCAACAAAAAGATGCATTTGTGACCTTTAAGGGAATGTATTCATTAGATTTTTTGTGGAAACTCTTGAAGATGTTTTTAACCTAGATCCTAGATGTAAAAAACATTTATCTTTTGTTGAGTTGGAAAATGAGTATTGCAGAATGGATACCACATATCATGAGTGTAAATTGGTTGTTCACAAAATTGTGCCCGGTAAGCTTATACCAGAAGATGGACCCCCTTTTAATAAAAAATGTTTTTGACATTGCCTGCAAACCACATACATGTCATGTGGGCAATTAGGAGGAATTGAGGCACCTGACCTTATGAAAGAAGGGCCTATGGTTTTACCAGTGGATATTAAGATGTATGAACCAAGGAAATTCAATTATGCATCTTATCTTGAAGAAAGGTTGCACGAGGATTTTCTAAATCTTAGGGATAATGAGTACCCTAGTTTCAAGAATTATTCTCTGCTAATTCATTTAGTTATGTTCTATGGTCATAAAAGGGGCATGTAGCCGAGTGAGTTAAAATTGAATCTTAAGAACAAGGATGGAGAAGATCAGCTAGTAGAATTATGGACCTCTCTATAGGATTCTAGATATGCACAGTCAAATTACATTAAATTTTAGGAATGTATTTTTAGGACAATTTACTAGATGTTTGGTTTCCCTTGTGACAAGTCTGTTTTTAATGAAGTTAAAACCTTCTTAAGACCTAAGGATTTTGATAAAATAAATCTTGTGAATCATAATTGGGGAGATTAGTATGTTTATCAAGATTTCACCTATTTCAGGATCTACGGATTCAAGGAAGCCCCCTATATATTGCCAAAGATAGCTCCTGATAGAGTAGCTTATTTGGAAATTGTAAGACAATTGACTGTTTCAAGTACCAAGCATTTTTGAGGTACTTTGCATAAACAAACATTTTTGCCTGAAACCCTTAGTTTTGGAGATTTCACCATTGTCTCAAAAAAAGCCTATGAATTAATTGATAATAAGTTGAAAGAAGATTTAAATTTATTTTCACATACACCAAGAAATGATTATGATCCAAAGGGATACATTCACTCTTATAAGAAGAAATAGAGTCTGGGGGGTTACTTGCATGAGGCTATAGAAACTGAGGACATATTCATAAATCTTGAGGATAATGATGCCCAAATGGTCATTGATGAGTATAATATTAAATCGAGGGAAAATGTGCAACTATTGGAGCAATTGGAATTATAAGAATAAACTACTAAAAATGAGCCTAGTGAAGAGGCTATTTCAAGATATCAAACAATAGAGATAAAAGAAGAATCAGACAAGGAAGGAGAAATTATTTATAGATAGGATATTCATAAAGATATCAAATTTGATGAACATTCCACCTTTGCTTCTGATGATGTGTTTGTAAAGTGTAAAAAATTTAGCACTTTCTTGTATATTTTCAAAGGAAAGAGACTCAGGGAATCCATTCCCAATGTGACACCTGAAAATAAGGCATAATTACTTAGAAAACTCAAGGAAGATATACATGTGGAAACTGATTTCGTGAACCCACAAAAGGGTAGACAATTGTTAACAAAGACAAGGGTGATTTTATTTCTTTTATGGGATCTTAGTGCTTCTTTTATTCAATGATGACAGGGTATAGAGTGTGTAGATTCTAAAAAATCCCCTTAGCACTCTTGTTAATTAAATTAAATTTAATTAATATCCCCCCTGTAACATTATAGTTAATTTTAATTAGTTAATTATATTTATTATATTCTCCTACTTATTTAATTAAAGTTGGTTCATCTTCTATAGTATTTAAATTTAATTTAAATACCTTCTCCCTAAGTTTATTAAATTTTATTTAATACCTTTCCTCCATTAAATTCCCCTTTAAATAAATTTCTAATTTATTTATTCCTTCACATGCTAAAATTCATCTAAACCACAATTAATCTAAATCTAATTTGGATTAATTTAAATCTACACCTAGATCCTACCCTACCTCACATTACTCTCAACAAATAAGCCTAGTCACTAATTAACTAAGGTTAATTAGGCTAATTTTCCGGATTCCTACACCAATTAGTCCTAATTGTTTCCTCACACATGTGTGAGGAAATTTCCAAAATTTGATTTTTCAAATAATACTAATTTGGTGCCAAAAAGGTTTCTTACAACCTTCATGACACTTTCTTACACTTTCCAAAAGTGTTCATCGAACAAAACTATGACACCTCTTACACATCTATGACAAGATCTCTTACATGTGTACTTCAAGTACACATTGAACCATGACATCTCAAGTTTTTCACACATGTGTGAACAAACTTGGACTCTTGCATGGCTTATGTGTCTCCCATATGGAATCTACGCAGATACCACATGAGATCCACCTCATCCAAGCCCTCCAAAAATCTATAAATAGGAGGCCTCACTCCTTGCAAATCATCTTTTTATTTTTGCATTGTTACCATGCTAGTTTAGATCTAGAGTTTTTCACGAGTTCTTAGCATAGATATTACATGGTAGGATAATGTCAAAATTTATCTTAGCTTGTTTCAATCTTTCATACCATCATAGTTCTTAGTTTTAATCTCATTTGCATTGTTGAGAGTTTGAGACAAGTTCCTCATTCTTGTTCTTGATCTCTCTATCAATCCATTTATTTTTTCATCTTTTAAATCATTCACTATAATTCCATTATCATTCAATCAAAGTGGGATTTGTATATTGTGTTGGGAGAGCACACCCACATTCCTCTCTAAGAGAAAATAAAAAAAGCTTGGGTGCCCTTGTTTGGCTCATCGGAGGTTGTGGTGGAAAACTTGTGTTTGGAGTATTTTTTTGATATGTTAATGTAGTTTGTATGTCTTTTATCTCTAAATTTTGCATGTCTGAGCTTTCTCCCAACATATAGGTTTTCATCACATACATTTTGGCACTCCCAGTGGGACCCACGTCCTCGAAAACTTTAAATTTTTTGAAATTTTTCCATTTTATGAACCCAGTCACGCATTGTCATCTGTGATTTACATAGAGACATCTGTGACCTAGAATCATTGTTTGCACTATAAGATTATCATCTACATAGATTGTTGTCTACACTTTGAGATTATCATTTGCGTAGATGACATTTTGCATAAATTATTATATGCACTTTGAGATCATTGTCTGCGCAGATTGTCATCTGTGTAGATCATCATCTATGCAAATATTCATCTATGTAGATCATCGTCTAGGACTGGCACTATCGTCTCCACCCTGTTTGATTTTGAAACTAGTTCTGGAAATGGGTATTTTTTGGGTGGTTTATTGATGATTCTTGGGTGCCCTTCAGGCCAATTTCAACATCAGGAATATATATAAAATGTAATATTAAAGTATAATATTATACTTAAGTTACATTTTATGTATATACTTTCAGGATGTTTGAGAGTGGTTTCAGCTTCATAGGAGTTAAGATAAAGATTCTAATTTTTAAGTTTTTTTAGGAAATTTCAGACTTAGCCAAATTTCAGGAGTCTAGTGGACTATTGATTATATCCTTTTGTCTCTTCCTTGTCATAGAAAACATTTATTTTTGCTAGTTTCAAGTGTTACTAATCTATTTTCCTTTTTGCAGCATTTCAGGGCTAAAGACTTTAAGATTACTAATGTTTTTCATGCAGGTATCCTTGGATTTTAACGAATTTTGGGAATGAAATTGTATAATTTAAACACTAGTCTTTGAATTCATGTTTCTTAAATGAATTAACCACATCCAATCTTAAATGCATAAGGGAATGAACCTCACAAACTTTTGAATGACTTAAGGCAAAACAATCACACCTTTCTTACATGCTTTCCTTCTTGATGTGTGGGAAATAAATTGAACTTGCATGCTTAACCATACTATTGTATCTTTTTCTTAGGTAGAAAACACTTAGTTATTATAATTATGGTCAATTTGGAATGAACTCTTTTTGGTGTGTTTGAAGAAGTGTTTTTCACACTTCTTTCGAGCTATTTTTCATTTGATAGATCTCTTAATTTATGTGATGTCATGATTAAAATATAGTTGTATCCTCTCCCCCCACTTTTGTGGAACTTGGGTGAAGAGAAAAAATAGCTTAATCTAAATTCTAGAGAGGCCTATCTAGAGGGTGCACTTCCCCTTTAGAGGATGACCTCAAACTGGTAAATACCCTGGCTGGTATAGAAATGAGAAACTGAACAAAAAGTTGTCTCAATCCCACCAAGCTCGGGCATGGTGTGTTGATGATAGTTCGTATCAAGAGAATTATGCCTAAGGAGACAATGTGGTCCACTAGAGACTTAAGTGTCTCACACACATACAAACCGATTGGGGGGATGCCATAGATCTTACTAGAAACTGTAAATTAGTAGCCTACCCAATTCACTTCTGAATAGTGACTTATTATAGGGAAAGCTGAGGGAAGATTCTCCCCCCAATATTCCCACCATACGTGTCCTAGGGTATTGTGTTAAAAAATAGATCTTCGTAGCACAACAATAATACCTAGAAAAAGGCAAAAACATGGCCGCCCTTCTGGGGGTGACACTGTTATGTGAGCCGAAGAACTACCAAACAATGGGCATATAATATTTCATGCAAAGCCAATTCCTTAAGGTATCTACTATTTATACTATCTTCATTGTGTTAAACCACGTAAAAATATAGGTGGATTGAAAGAGTCACTTGAAAATACACACATCAAAATTTTCAAATTTGTATCAAATTCCCTAAAGTCACAATTGCTTGTCTCCTGCAAGGTTGCTTTGTCCCTCACTGGACTATTTTCAGATGTGTGTCTTCAATAACTATCAATTATGCCCAAAATGCATGTCAAGGTATACTTAGTGTAGTTAATGCCTTTGATGAATGTTGAAAATCTGTTCTTGCCAATGAACAAATTGAACTAAAATAGCCCAAAATTAGTCAAAATCCTACATCATCATCTCCACATCAACCTTTGAAATCTACTTACCTCTTCATCATCATCATAATTCTTATCCTAATCACCCTCCTAATCAAACAAAAACATTCCTCTAAATCCCAATCATCCTTAATCATCCTAATCACCCTATCCTTGTCATCACATTCTTCTTAGTCACCCTTAATCATCCTTCATCTTAATCATCCTAAATATCTTCCTTCTTCATTCTAATCAATCCCTTCATCTGAATCACTTCATCTAATTCATTCATATTCTTCTCCATCATCATAATCATCTCTCATTCTATCTCAATCATCCTAATCATTCACATTCTTCCTAAATATCCTAATCATTCCATATTATCCTAATTATCCTAATAATTCCATGATCTTCCTAATCCTCTAATCACGGTCCTAATCTTCATCCTAATCATTCTTCTAATCCACATCAACATACACTTTCTTAATCCAATCTAATCATTCATCTTTCATCCAACCTAATCACATCATCATTCTTCTAATCCAATCTTCTTGTCCACCTCACATAATTGTATCCAATCCCAATACAATTCATCTTCCTCTTTGTCCAAAAAATAATAACCCTTTAATTATTCTCTTGTCTTCAAATATATCTCATTTTTCTTCTAAAGTTCATCATTTCTTCATTCTAATTCTAATTTTCGTAAAATCTTCCACTTTTGTCTTAGGAGCACAATCCAAATCCTTTATCTTTAATCCTAGTTATATTGATTGATCCACATCCAACCATAGTCAAGATTAAACCACATCAAGTCAAACTTCATATTTCACACCTTCATCAACATTTTCATCTCAAATCTTAGGTTGAAATATTTATCAAAGTGTTTCATAGACCATCATCATTAGCAAAATCTATTTGAATCATATTTCTTTGAGAACATCAGTCTATCTCAAGTAGTTAATTCTCTTAGTCATATCCTATTTTTCTTGGGATCATCAGTCTATCTCCAAGTAGAAGAACATATCATAATCCAAATCAATCTTTTATTTGCATCATCATAGGGTCTTGTTTCACCTAGGTTTGTCTCAAACCTTTAAATCCAAATCAAATCAAATCAAATCCAACCTTGAGGCCCTGCCATCATATCCAAAAAATCAAATCAAATCAAAATTAATCAAATAAAATCCTTGAGGTCATGCCCTCTTAAATCAAAACAAAGTCCAAGTATTTCTCCTAGTCCTAAGTTCATATTTCATCCATCCTTAAATCCTTCACTTCATCCACTCTTAATCTAAATATTCTTCCACACCATCTTCTGATCAAATCTGAACCGCTCATTCAAACATCATGAATAGGATCATTTTTACAAAATGGTTGAGGAATTTAAAGTTCTAAACCCTAATCCTCAAACAATATCTCAAATCCAACCCACCTACCAAATTAATCCTCAACACATCATATCCTATCCCAATCCATCTCACATTTCTTATCCTTCCTCTACCTTTGACAAGGGAAATCCATATTATTATCCCTCGCCAACACATGATTCTCTCTATAGCCACCTTGCCCAAGATATTCAAGAACTCCAAAACATTGTCCTTAGCTTACAAAATGGGGATAAAATGATTTTTTTTTCCTTTGAAAACATATGTCATTCCCAATTTGTACAAATCCATTATCCTCATCTCCCATACAATCCCAATCCTACACCTAATCCCCCACATTTTGAGCTTAATTTCCAAAAACATAATCCTAATCCTCCAAATCCTACATCATCCCTATCCCACACTACCTTTTCCATTGACTAGATCCAAGGACTAACATAGAAGTATAAATCCCCAAATCAAGTTGTGCAATCCCCACCAAGTCAAGAGATACCTCAATCTCCTAAGTCTCATGAGTCTTCCATCCCTCCATCCACCCAAGTTTAAGGTTATACCTCCTCCATCAGATTACCCTCACAAGTCCATATATGTCAAGACCTTGTTCCAAATAATGATAAAATGGATTCCTCTTGACCTCTAGAACTAAATATTCCTCCTTCTTATGACACCTCTCCATATTATTACACACTTACATATGAAGATTCCCTCCTTCTATATCAAGATCCACTTCTCCTCCTTAACCCCCTCATACTACCATTCCTAATCAAGATCAAGACATCTCCTCCACCCTATTGCATGATTCCCTCCCATCTCAAGATCCCCTAATCCCTTCCACTCCACCACATAATCCTCCACAAATTCAAGATAAAAGTACCCCTTCATCTCCATGTCATGATCCCAATCCATCTCAAAATCCCATTATTCCTCTACATGATCCTAATCCTCCACAAAATTCCATCACACCTATCCAATCCATCCATCCTCATACATCTAAGCTTGGTTATTCCACCTCTATCCAACATGACTTCTTTCAAGATCCTATCATTCCTTCCACCTCTCCTCCACATTCACATAGAATCACATCTTGTGTTCAAAATAAAAAGTATCCCATTGGAAAAGGAATGTCTCAATATGTTGGTAAATCTTCCACCCCTTCTAAATCCAAAATTATTCCATCTAAACTCAAATGTTCCCATCTCCCATCCTCCACAGCCATTTTGGGCCCTTATGTCAAAACATCCATCCCTTCCTCATGTACATCCATTTTGGGCCCTTATGTTCAAAACTCCATCACTTCCTCATCTACGCCCATTTTTTCCCTTATATCCCAAAATCAAATCCTTCATCCCTTCCATCCATTTTGGGTCCTTACATACATCCATCCATCATATCCAAGTCCACTACTCCATCAACCCAAATCCCTAATAACGATAAATAGAGGCACACATCCTTGTATTCCTTCCAACATTCATCCTCCATTAACTCTCCAAACCATCCATCCTCATGCATCCATACCATTTCTATTGGACACAATTTGGATGCCAAAGCTAAAATGTATAAAAGCCAAAATCCACCAAAAATCAAGGATCAACATGTCCCCTCTAAAAGACATGTTCAATAAATGAAAATATGATCCAAAATCAACAAAAAAAAAACAAAATTCCATAAAGGCCCAAAAGAAAATTAAAAAATCATATGGATTCCCCAGCTACCCATTAAAGAAATGCATCTCAAAGAAAAATAAAAATTGGCATCCAACCTTGCTATTCCAAAAGCTGCTTCCACTCATAAATCCTCCAATCCTCCATCTAAAAAAACCCCCATCTTCCAAATCTATTTTGGGTCCTCATATCCTAAAATCCACATCTTCTCTTCTATATCCTTCACAATCTCCTGCTCCAATCCTCCAGCACCCTTCCAAGTGTGTTCCACTAATGATCTTTCCAACTCCTCCATCCATGTATTCACAAGTCTTTCAAATTCCCATCCATTATCTACCAGTCCTTCTCCATCCTCCCATCACATTAGTCCAACCCTGCGTATAAAATGCTTACCCCTCCTCCATATCCCCATCCATTTCATCTCCCCTCTCACCATTCTACCAACATTTTTGAGCATATATATAAAATTCCTTGATACCTTATAAAAAAAAATAGACATATCAAGGGATACCATCCATGGAGCTAGATGCTTGAGTCCTTCCACCATATTCCTATCAGATATTCATTTTCTTTCAAATCCACTTATCAATTCATTCACTTATCATCACCCCCTTGCACTCTACAGTTGGGGGAAAGATTCATATATACTATACTACCATACATGTCTTCTACATCCCCTATCCACCATCCATCATCCAATCTAAGTCCATTATCCTTTTCACATCTTTGATCTTGACTATCCTAGACTTTCCCTATATCCATATCCTCCATGTTTCTTATTCACTAGCCATCCCTTGTCCATTATCCCACATAACTCCATCCACTTTTCCTATATTTGATCTTGACATCCTATCTATGTCTTCCATCTCATAGTCCTTATCCTATTTATTTCCTCCATCTTCTATCCATGATCCTATATAAGTCCATCCTCCTTTCACATGTCTTTGATCTTGATTATCCTATGCATTCCTTCCATTCCATATTATCTATCCTATCCATATTTCTCATATCATTATCCCCTCCCTTGTTCATACCCTCCATCTCGTATCCCTTCTCCAAATCCTTTCCACTTTCATACCTTATCTCTTGCTTAAAAACTAGAGGCACTCAAAAATCCATACATTCTTTGGACACCACAAGCCTTTATTTTCTCCATTCATATTCTTTATACACTATTTATCCATCTCATTTAGCCTATATCCACTATCTCTTCCTCCTTCATCCTCCCACCTCTAGTATGGGGCATCCTTTGAAACACAGTACTTGGATCCTAATCCATATATTCCCCATTCTATAGTCCTCCACTCACATCCCTTACATACAATCCTTCCACTTCATGCATCCTTTATCCCCCATCTTCCCATCCATCATTTTTCCTACTGCTAGTTTGGGGGAATTTAACTCCTTTACCACATAGCTCTTGAATCTTCATCCTTTAATACAATATTCCCTATCCACCCATTCAATATTATTACCTATCCATCCATTCTATTCATCTATCTTCCATCCAAGCCATATTTCTTTCTCCACCATTCCTTGGCTCTCCCTTTTCATTAGTCCCAATCCATTTTATCCTTCATCCTTCATCTATCATCCATTTCTCTTCTAATACAATATATCTTATCCTCTAGTTCTATCTTCTAATACAATCTATTTTATCTTCCAATTCTATCATATTCTATAATCCCTCTTATCTTCCTCTCATCCTATCCAATCAAATACATTTATTCTTCCTTACATTCAATCCATCTTATCCTCCAATCGTATTATCTTTCACTTCCATTCTATCTAATTCCTCTCATCCTATCCAATCCAATACATTTATTCTTCCTTCCATTCAATCCATCTTATCCTACAATCATATTATCTTAAAATTATATTCTATCTAATTAATATTATCTTCCTCCCCTCTTATCCAATCATTTATCCTCCTTCCAATCTATTCCTCTGCAAATCCCAAAACAATATAATCAAGTGCAATAAATAGTAATCCAATCAATCCAATCTAGTAATCTTACACACGAATCCTTAATCATATCATCATATTGATCCAAAACAAATGATAATCCATTGCCCACTTTTTCAAATCATCATCATAGGATGTATCCTTCCCAATCCTTGGATGTTCATTTTTCTTATCATTAACTTTGTCATCCTTAATCAATCCTCATCAATCAAACAATCAATCAGTTTTCAGCTTGACCAGGGGAAAACTTTTGGTTTTCTTCTGGTTTCTATGCATGCTTGCTTGTTGCTTGTATGTGTTAGTATTTTTTTTCAATCCTTCATTCATATTCCAATCTCATTCTATCTAATCTATTTATCTTCTAACCCAATCCATCTTATCTTCCAATTCTCTCTATTTCTCAAAATTCCTCTTACCTTCCTTCCCATTCTATCCAATCCACTTATCTTCCTTCCATCCTATTCAAACCATAATATATTTTAATCCCATTCCATCCAATTCATATCTCTTCTAATCAAATAAATTTATCTTTCTTCCTTCCTATTCAACCCATCTTTTAAGTAGAGGGTCTAGAGTTCTAGTGTCTCCTTTACTCCAAGTTGTTAATCACTTCCCCAAATCATCCAATGGTTTAAACATATATGTTTCCTCCACAAAGATTTTACTCCTAGACCTTGCAAATCAACTTGCCTCCTAGGTATATTTGATTTGATTGAGAAACAAAATACAAACAATTTCAACTAGTCCAACTAGTCCTCCAATTACCTTATTTTTTCACTAGATCTCCCTCTAGAACCCTAAAACCTTGCTTAGTATCTTCCAACACACCTCTTAGGCTCTAGCCTATGTTCAAAGGACCTTACATGTCCATTATAGGTGTTCAAAACACTTCTGGCGACTCTATTCATCTCTATATTGTCACAACTCCAAGATAGGCCTAATTCAATTAGGTCTATTTTCACTATTTTAAGCCAAATAATCCAAATTATTCCAAAAAACACTATGGAAGACCACATGATTATGAAATCTATCAACTATCACTTCAAGAATACAAAGGTATAGCTCTCCATGACACCCACAACCCTAATTACTTACAGGCCCTAGTTTTTAGCCTATCTTTTAGGCCTCTAGACCAGTCAGTGCAAATTTCCTTCAATTTGTCTTCAAACTTTACTCCAACTTCTGAAACCTTTTGATCATTTAAGGAGACACCCTAGGGATTCCATATAGGCCACTAAGTTTTCAATACAAGATCATGGGTGTGTTGTTTCAATCCAATCTTTACCATGTCCTGGCTCACCTACTCCAAGCAGTCAGCCTAGGGCATCACTCCAAGCCTTGGAGTTTAGTTTCAAGAAAAAAAATGAAAAACATAAACCCTATATAAAGAACCTAACCTATAATTCCATAGGGTTTCATTCATTTTCAATTGTGGATGCTTAAGTTAGAATCATTTTTGTTCCTACAACTCTGCAAATGGGGATTGCAGACACAACCACCTAAAACTAAATGTAACTTTATAATGCATGAAATTGAAAGAAAACTAGTATATGAAAAATAAAGATAAAACAACACTCTACATTCCCATGGAGTCAGATTGCACAATCTAATCCATACACAGCTGTACAAGGATGCAGAAACACTGCAAATTAATGTAAAAAATTAGAATCTCATCCATACAGAATGCTCACACATGTGGTCTGTAAATAAAAATTCATTAGCCTTCTAAAATATTCAATCCATGCTCAAATCCCTGAGCATGAGTGGTTACAACCACCCATTTCCTCGTTGAGAAATGTTTTGCAAAAGTTGCAAAAGTTGATTGAGAAACTTTTGAGGATTTCTTTCTCTTTAACTAAATTGGTCAACTCGATGCACTTTGACCTTTCCTAGGACCTTAGTTAGGACACATAGGACCCTAGAGGGGATCATAACCCCTAGTTGCTCAAAATTATCAACTTTTACAATTTTAGACCAATGTGACAACTTTTCACCTTGGAGAAACTTGTGCTCTTACAACACTAAATTGAACAAGTTAGGATCCAACACTTATGGATCTTATTAAAAACATATAAAAGACCCCTAAAACAACCCAAAACACACTTCAAGACAAAATGGGAGGTGCTCTGCACCATACTCCCCTGGGACAAAGAACTCAATTCCCTTGAGTTAGGAGGTCTTCAATGGTGACTCCATGTTTTAGTATGTCTACTTTAGTAATCCAAGTGGCTTCCAAATCAAGTAACCCTTGCCACTTCACAAGATACTCCTTGTAAGTACCTTTCCTAGTCTTATTTATCACCTTGGAGTCCAATACACTGTCCAATTGTAGAGGTTGAGGGGTAGGTAAATCTTTGACTCAATCTTCCTTCTCCCAAATCTAGAAGAGGTTGCTGACCAGTGTCTAAGGGTAGACCCTTGTAGGGATACATATCACACACATTGAAAATGGGTGAGATGCCCAAATCAGGAGGCAACTCCACCTCATATGCATTCTTACCATATTTGTGCAATATCTTTAATGGTCCTATCTTCTTCATTAGTAGCTTACTTGTCTTACCCTTGGGAAATCTCTCCTTCTTGAGGTAAGAAAGCACCAAATCCCCCACCTTGAATTGAAAATCCCTCATTGGCTTATCTACCTTGGATTTGTATTTTTCCACTTGCTGTTGTAAAGTCTTCTGACTTGGTCATGTAGCTCATTCATCTTCTCTGAAAAGGACTCCCCTTGTGTACTCCTTCTATCCATTAAAATGAGATCCCTCAACTCCAATATCCCTCTAGGATTATCCCCATAAACTATCTCAAATGGGCTCTTACCAATGCTCCTATTAATGGAGTCATTATAGGCATATTATGCTTGTCCTGTGATGTGATCCCATGAATGTCCATGTTGCTTAGTCAAGCATCTTAATAGGTTTCTTAAAGACCTATTTACTACCTTAGTTTTCCCATCTGACTGAGGGTGATAGGATAAAGAGAAAGACAAGTTTGTTCCTAACATCTTCCAAAGAGTCCTCCAAAAGTGACCCACAAACTTACTATCCCTATCACTTACTATGTTCAATGGTAATCCATGAATTCTCACTATGTCTCTAAAGAATAGACCTATAATGTGTGAAGCATCATTGGTTTTTTTTCAAGGAATGAAGTGTTCCATCTTGCTAGACCTATCCACCACTACAAACACACTGTCATGTCCCCTTGGTCTCTTAGGAAGACCCAAAACAAATTCCATACTCAAGCACTCCCAAGGTCTATGAGGTATGGATAGAGGCTGATACAATCTAGTGTTTCTACTTTGTCCTTTGGCTCTCTGACATATGTGACACTGCTCCACAAAATTCCTAGCATCTGACTATAGTTTAGGCCAATAGTAATGCCTATTCATTTGCTCAAGTGTTTTTTCCACTCCAAAGTGACCTCCCAAGCTTCCTTGGTGTTTCTCCTTGACTATGTTCTCCCTCATTGAGCATTGAGGTATACACAACAAGTGTCCCTTGAAAAATAGTCCTTCGTGTAACATATAATCAGTAAAATTTACTTTAAAACCCTGTTGGAACTTCTCACATGCTTCATAAACATCCTTGAAATCTATGTCTTCTTTGTAGAGATCTTGAAGGTCACTCATCCCTACACTCTGCAACTATATCTCCTGAATAGTTAATACTCTTCTACTCAGAGCATCTGCAACCTTGTTGCTAACACCTTTCTTGTGTTTTATGACAAAGGTATATGATTGCAAAGATTCTACCCATTTTAGGTGCCTTTGGTTCAACTTCTCTTTCCCATTCAAGAAGCTAAGGGCATGATTATCTGTATAGACCACAAATTCCCTTGGTAGGAGATAATGTCTACACTTTTTGAGTGCTTGCACCATTTCATACACCTCTAAATAATAGGTGGAGTAATTTTGTTTGGCCTCATTCAAATTCTCTAAGAAGAATGCCACAGGATGTCCCTCTTGACTTAACACTGCTCCAATGGCTAGTTTACTAGCATCACACTCCACCACAAATAACTCATTGAAGTTGGGGAACCTAAGAGTAGGTAGTTCAGCTATCCTTTTCTTCAACATTTCAAAACCTTGATCTGCTGTTGTTGTCCACGTGAACTAACATTTGATTCCTCCTTTTATAGTGTTTAGGATAGGTGCACATACATGGCTAAAGTTTCTCACAAACTTTCTATAGTAAGAGGCTAATCCATGGAAACTTCTAACATCTCCTATGGATCTAGGTGTTGGCCATTCCAATATAGACTTGACCTTATCAAGATCCATCTTCATACATCCATTAGCAACAACAAATCCAAGATATACTAATTCAATTTTAAAAAACACACATTTTTCCTGATTGATCATCAAATTCTCTTGGTGTACTCTCCTCAAAACCATTTCCAAGTGCTTCATGTGCTCCTCCTTAGACTTGCTAAAAATCAAAATGTCATCAAGGTAAAGAATTAAAAATTTACCTATAAAGTCTGCTAGCACTTCATTCACGAGCCTCACTAATGTGCTAGGTGCATTTCTTAGGCCAAAGGGAATTATAAGAAACTAATATATGCCTTCATTTGTATTGAAGGCTATCTTCCACTCATCACCAGGCCTAACTCTGATGTGATGGTACCCTAACTTCAAATCCACCTTGGAGAAATAACAAGAACCCCCAAAATTGTCCAACAAATCCTCAATCTGGGGCATGAGAAATATATATTTGATTGTGATCTTTTTTATAGCCCTGGATTCAGTACACATTCTCCATTTTCCATCCTTCTTAGGTGCAAGGATAGTTGGCACAACACAAGGACTTAAAATCTTCCTTATAAGCCCTTTCTCTAACAAATCTTGAATTTGTTTAGCAATCTCTGCATCCTGACTTGGAGTCATTTTATATGCTGCCTTGTTAGGTAGATTATCTCCTAGTATGAGGTCTATCTGATAAATCACATCCCTCATGGGTTGAAATGCACTAGGAAATCCATTATCCACTATCTCATGGTACTTTTCCAACAATTATTGTACCTCTTGTGGCATATTGACTTTCTCCTTAGTCTCTTCTTTTGGTTTCACTATCACTACACAATAGACCCCTCTTTCCTTCTTCATGACCTTAAGGAACTCCTTTCCACTAAAAAGCATCATAGTAGTCCCCACATGCTTCTCTTCATTAGGTTCTTGCAAAGGATCCATTTGAAACTTCTTCCCTTGTTTAGTAATCACATAGTTGTTCTTTTCACAATCATGTATGGCCTTCCCATCATATTTCCATGGACATCCTAGAAGGAGATGACATGCATCCATAGGCAATATGTCACATAACACCTTGTCTTTATATTCTCCCATCTAGAACTCTACCAAAGTTTGTTCATCCACCACTATCTCCTAGCCCTTATTTAGCCATGACACCTTGTAGGGAGTAGTGTGTGGTATCCTTCTAAGTTTTAGTTTTTCCACCATCTCTATTGACACTATCTTCTCTATGGAACTAGAGTCCACTATCACCTTGCAGATATTACCATGTGACCTACAAGTAGTCTTAAACAAGATCTTTCTATGAGGTGGCTCTATAACACTAGGAACTTTAAATAAGGTCCTTCTCAACATAAGATTTTCTCCATCCATTACAGGCTCTACCTTGGAGATTGGTGAGTTGATACTTTGTGTGTCATCTTCTTGCACTAACTAATTCCTTCTTTCTCCCATGGATGAGGTGGTATCTTTCTCAAGACATGTACCCATATTATGACCCACTTGGTTACAATTATAACATCTTCCAGTAAAGACAGAGTTAGTCCTACCTTGTGACTGAAACCTACCTCTTGGAGGTCCTCTTCCTTTGTATCCTCCTCTCTGAAATGAACCCCTATACTGGTTACTTCTATTATTGTCTATAGACTGAGTCTCTTCTAGCTTACTTGGACTTTGGCCTCTTCCAAAGTTATCCCTGCCTCTGAATCCTCTATTGCCTTTGCCTCTTTGTTGGAAATCATTCCTTCTTCTAGCCTTCTCCTTTGCTCTCAATGCCAATTGAAAGCATTTGTGCATAATGTTAGGGGCCATCATACTGATCTCATCTTGGATTCCTTGTCTCAATACATTGAGATACCTTGCTACCTTTTCTACTTCTTCTTCTTATCTTCTTTCCCTTAGACTCAACTTGTTGAACTCCTCAGTGTAGGAACTTACTGTCAACTCTTTTTTCCTTAAGTTTTGCAACTTATGATACATTTGTATCTCATAACCAGTGGGCAAGAATTGTGCCCTTAATCTAATTTTCATTCTATCCCAAGAGACTATTTTCTTCTTACCAGTGGTTACTCTATCATTTTGTATCATTTCCACAATACTAGTGTAGATCCCTTGAGTCTAGCCTTGGCATAACTGACTCTCTTCTCCTTTGACACTTCTTTGTAATCAAACTGACTGTCTATGGCTTCTAGCCGATCCAATAACTCTTCACCATTCAAGTTGCCACTATAATAGGGAATGTGTTCCATACTACCTTTGTTAACAGATTTAAAGGCATCCAAGAACACCTTATGATCTTTATCCATCTCCACTTCTTTTCCTTTTCCAGTGGTCTCTCCTGTCTGGCTTTCATCCTCTTCATCACTTTCATCTCCCAATTCAGTGACTCTCCTCTTACTCTTTGTCTCTGTCAGATTGGCCTTTACCAATAGTTCTTGGACCAAGTCCACTATGGAATCCTTCTCATTTCCTTGATTGGAATTCTATCAACCCTGTGGCTCTCCTCCCCTTCAGACATACACCAACCTTACTGTTATTCTGGCTCTGATACCACTCTGATGCAGAAAATCTAGATTTCTAGTGTTTCCTTTACTCCAAGTTGTTAATCACTTCCCCAAACCATCCAATGGTTTAAATATATATGTTTCCTCCACCAAGATTGACTTCCTAGACCCTCCAAATCAACTTTCCTCCTAGGTATAGTTGAGTTTATGAAGAAAAAAAATACAAACAATTTAAACTAGTCCAACTAGTCCTCCAATTACCTTATTTTTTTCACTAGATCTCCCTCTAGAACCCTAAACCCTTTCTTAGGATCTTCCCACACACCTATCATTCTCTAGCCTATATTCAAAGGACCTTACATGTCCATTATAGATGTTAAAAACACTTATGGCCACTCTATTCATCTCTATATTGTCACTACTCCAAGATAGGCCTAATTAGGCCTAATTCAATTAGGTATATTTTCACTGTTTTACGCCAAATGATCCAAATTATTCCAAAAAACCCTATGGAAGACCATATGATTCTGAAGGATATCAACTAGCACTTCAATAATACAAAGGTATATCTCTCCAAGACACCCACAACCCTAATTACTTCTAGGACCTAGTTTTCAACCTATCTTTTAGGTCTCTAGACCAGTCACTGCAAATTGCCTTCAATTTGTCTTCAAAATTCACTCCAACTTCTGAAACCTTTTGATCATTCAAGAATACACCCTAGTGCTTCCATATAGGCCACTAAGTTGTCAATACAAGATCATGGGTGTGCTATTTCAATCCAATATTCACCCTGTTCTGGCTCACCTACTCCAAGCAGTCAGCCTAGGGCATCATTCCAAGCCTAGGATTTTAGTTGCAAGAACAAAAAGGAAAACATAAACCATATATAAATACCCTAACCTATCATTCTACAAGGTTTTATTCACTTTCAACTATGGATGCTTAGGTTAGAGTCATTTTTGTTCATGCAACTCTGTAAATGGGAATTGCAGACACAGTCACCTAAAACTAAATGTAACTTTACAATACCTGAACTTGAAAGAAAACTAGTATATGCAAAATAAAGATAAAACAACACTCTAGAATCCCATGGAGTTAGATTGAACAATCTAATCCATACAAGGATGCAGAAACACTACAAATGCATGTAAAAATTAGAATCTCATCTGTACAAAATGCTCACACATGTGGTCTATACCTAAAAATACATCAGCCTTCCAAAATATTCAGTCCATGCTCAAATAACCAAGCATGGGTGGTTACAACCACCCATTTCCTCATTTAGCAACTTTTGAGCATTTCTTGCTCTTTGACTAAATTTGTCAACTCGATGCACTTTGAACCTTCCTTGGACCCTATTTAGGACACATAGGACCCTAGAGGGGACCATAACCCATAGTTTCTCAAAATTAGCAACTTTTACAATTTTAGACCAATGTGACAACTTTTCACCTTGGAGCAACTTGTGCTCTTACAAACACTAAATTGAACAAGTTAGGATCCAACACTTATGGATCTTATTGCAAACATATAAAAGACCCCTAAAACAACCCTAAACACACTTCAAGCCAAAATGGGAGGTGCTCTGCACCAATCTTGTCCTCCAATCTCATTTTATCCAATCATGTTCCTCCTTCATCATCTAATCACATGCCATTATACCCATTCTAATCCTATCAAACTGAGCTTTATCCCATCAAACCAAGCTTTACCCCATCACACTGAGATTTTACCAGACACTTTGACCACATGATTTTTATCAAATCAATTTGGAGATTGAATTTCTGAGTTTCTTGTTCATTTCATAGCTATTGCCAGCGAATGCTTGTTTCAACATCAATCAATCTTTTCCCATTAGGATACATATTTTTGACATTGGATTATCAATCCTCCATCACACAATCATGTTCATGGAAATAAATTTGGATTGAATGACTACTTGTTCATGATACATTTTTTATTATTTTATCTTTGTGTTTCAGTAAACCCTACTCATGATTGCCTCGATCTTCAATATCTTGGTGTATCTTGGATGGTGTATATTGGAATACATGTCATTTGTGGAATGATCTATTTGTGGGTAATTTAGTGAATCTTTATTGGTCACGCAGTTATGGTTATGTATGCCTTACTGGGGGAAAGGTCTTGCGCACTTCCACCATGTCCCTAATCAAGATTTGGGTGTACTATGGATTCCTTATGAGTGTCACTGCATTATTTCCACCATGATTGTTTATCTACATCTATGATCCTAAATCTACCTTCTTTGTCTGAGAGTCTAGTCCACACAAAAGAACCATGTCATCCACGCTATCTAGCATGTGATGCATACCTCTTAAAAAATAAAACTAGGGTGTACTCTCCGATATTAACACAATATAATCCCAAAAATTTCATGTAGTTAGGTTGCATTAGTTAGGTTCATTTGGCATTCTTGCAATGAGGCTCCTATTTTTTCACTATTCTCCCATCTTGATTGGGGCATCATGTCCCTGACCTACCCCCCCAAGGAAGAGTCTCAAGGTACCAACTAATTTCCCCTTTTTCTCTCTTCCTCCTCATTCTTCTTCCTCCCTTCTGCCCTTTTTTGAGAAAATTCCACGAAAATTATTTTTTGCATTATTTTCTCGGGGGGGCATAGTCTCCCACCATCGTCACTTCGACATGACTTCTAGAATTAATTTTCTCTTGGGCATTTTATTTTATTTTCTTTGTTGCAATGCCATCTTTGATGCCATATCAAAGAGGGGAAAAATGTAGACGTCTAAAAATGTCCCTTAACACTCTTGTTAATTAAATTAAATTAAATTAATATTCCCCCTGTAACATTATAGTTAATTTTAATTAGTTAATTATATTTTTTATATTCACCTACTTATTTAATTAAATTTGGTTCATTTTCTATATTATTTAAATTTAATTTAAATACCTCCACCCTAAGTGTATTAAATTTTATTTAATACCTTTCCTCCATTAAATTCCTTTTTAAATAAATTTATAATTTATTTATTCCTTCACATGCTAAAATTCTTCTAAACCATAATTAATCTAAATCTAATTTGGATTAATTTAAATCTAAACCTAGATCCTACCCTACCTCACATCACTCTCAATAAATAAGCCTAGTCACTAATTAACTAAGGTTAATTAAGCTAATTTTTAGGATTCCTACACCTATTAGTCCTAATTATTTTTTCACACATGTGTGAGCAAATTTCCAAAATTTGAATTTTCAAATAATACTAATTTGGTACCAACAAGGTTTCTTACAACCTTGATGACACTTACACTTTCCAAAAGTGTTCATTGGACAAAAACTATGACCTCTTACACATCTATGACAAGACCTCGTACATGTGTACTTTAATTACACATTGAACCATCACATCTCAAGCTACTCACACATGTGTGAGAAAAATTGGTCTCTTACATGGCTTATGTGTCTCCCACGGGGAATCTATGTGGATGCCACATGAGATTCACCTCATCCAAGCCCCCCAAAAATCTATAAATAAGAGGCCTTACTCCTTTGCAAATCATCTTTCATTTGTGCATTGTTATCATGCTAGTTTTATTCTAGGATCTTTAAGCATTTTAGCATTTTGTTGCAATCTTAGTTTGAATCTAGAAATTATGTGCTAGGTAAATGGAAATGAATCTTTGTTTCATTTGATCTTGCATATCATTCTAGTTTAGTTTTTTCATTTTCATCTTCAACATTTTGTGAAGGCTTGAGACAAGTTCTTCATAATTGTTCTTGAAATCTTCATCACATCCATTAGTTTGCATTGTATATTTCAATCAATAGCAAGCAAGAAATGATAGTGGGATTTATATTTTGTGTTGGGAGAGCACACCCACATTCCTCTCTATGAGAAAATCAACAAGGCTTGGGTGCCCTTGTTTGGCTCATCGGAGGTTATGGTGGAAGCTTTGTTTTGATTAATTCTTTTGATATGTTAATGTAAAAATGAAATGATTTATTTTCCCAACATTTGCATGTCTGAATTTGATCCCAACAGGTAGGTTTTCATCATACATAGAATGTACTAGTCTATTCGGTTGAATAGTGTACCTGGTGGAGCGATTCATGTTGCTTACAGAATGGTGAAGGAAGATTCCAAATACAACCTATGTGAGATGTTGAGGATCCAATTCTTTGTAAACATTAAGGATCAATAAGGATAAGAAAAAATTAGTATGTTTCTATTTCAGGTTGGCTGACTCCCGAAAGTAAATTGGGGTAATCTATCCCAAAGAACCCTATTGACAAGACATACACTAGTGGTGAAGTGGAAATTTGTCTTCCCGACCCCTGATAGGATTAAAGGGATAACATCTACTGATAAATAAATAAGAATGATAATCACTTGGTGTAATACCGATGGGATAAAATATGTAGAGTCACACATATGATAAAGCTAGTGACATTGGACCAAGGTACACCAGTGAAATTCTCATTAATATTACTTCCATTATTGGTATAATGAAAAATTAGTTTGTCCGATCCCTGATAGATATATCGGTATTACCTATGCTGATTTCATGATGACAGGAAGGTTTCAAAGAATAAAAGTTTGAACTCTGCCGATGGCGCTAAATGGGGATAACATGTCAAAAAATCCTATTCCGACGAGAAGCCATTGTCATGTCATTTTGAATTTCAAAACTAAAGAAAGGAATTTCTATTTAATGCTTGCATCAGGGAAACTTAAAGGATCACACAAGGTAGAATTTATGAGCCACTTCTTCTAGGCATTTGTGATACAATCATAGTTATCTAACACATGATATTTGTAGAAACAAAGTTAGCTTGTAGGAAGAAAAGAGTTGTAGAAGAATTCTCTATGGATTTGCAGTAACAAGATGGAAGCATCAAGTACTTATAGAAAGAGAAATCCTACCAAAAGTACTAAATATAAGGGTAATAAGTCAATAACAGAAGATAGTGCTCCTATTAGGAAGTTAAACTAGGACATGATAGAATAGATGCAATCCAAAATAAAGAAGGTCAAATAAACACATACAAGAAAGAGATCAATTGGAGGATAAATACAAAGATTTAGGAGACATATGGACCAGGGTCAGAGGGTATGAGCTCATCTTATTTCACTACCTCAGGAGAAACAAGAAAGTTCCCCTATGTAACCCACAAGAGATCAATTTGGGTAAGCTAATCTTCCCAAATGTCTTTTTGAATTTGAAATTATTGGATCTTCTGGTAAGAAGCTATAATTCAATAGAAAGGTGCATTTGTGACCTTCAAGAGAATGTATTCATTAAATTTTATGTGGAATGTTTTTAACCTAGATCCTAGATTTACTAAAAATTTATCTTTTATTGAGTTGGAAAATGAGTATTGCAGAATGGATACCACATATCGTGGGTGGAAATTGGTGATTCAAAAAATTGTGTCTGGTAAGCTTATATTAGAAGATGGACCCCTTTTTAATATAAATTTGTTTCGACATTACTTGCAAACCACATACATGCCATGTGGGAAATTGGGAGGAATTGAGGCACTTGACCTTATGAATGAAGGGCCTATGGTTTTAGTGGTGGATGTTAAGATGTATAAACCAAGGAAATTCAATTATGTAGCTTATCTTGAAGAAAGGTTGCATGAGGGTTTTCTAAATATTAGGGATAAGTAGTACCCTAGTTTCAAGAATTATTCTCTGCTAATTCATTTAGTTATGTTCTACGGTCATAAAAGGGGCATGTGGCCAAGTGATTTAAAACTAAATCTTAAGAACAAGGATGGAGAGGATCAACTAGTAAAATTATGGACCTCTTTGTGGGATTCTAGATATGCACAGTCAAATTACATTAAATTTTTGGAATGTATTGTTAGGCCACTTTACCACATGTTTGGTTTCCCTTGTGACAAGTCTATTTTTAATGAAGTTAAAACCTTCTTAAGACCTAAGGATTTTGATAAAACTAATCTTGTGAATCATAATTGGGGAGATTGGTATATTTATCAAGTTTTCACCTATTTTAGGATCTATGGATTTGAGGAAGCCCCCTATATGTTGTCAAAGATAGCTCCTGACATAGTAGCTTATTTGGAAATTGTAAGACAACTGAGTGTTTCAAGTACCAAGCATTTTGGAGGTACTTTTCATAAACAAACATTTCTTCCTGGAACCCTTAGTTTTGGAGATTTCACCATTGTCTCAACAAAAGCCTATGAAGTAATTGATAAGAAGTTGAAAGAATATTTTAATTTTTTTCACATACACCAAGGAAAAATTATGAGCCAAGGGAGTACATTCACTCTTGTAAGAAGAAAAGAAGTCTAGGGGGTTACTTGCATGAGGCTATAGAAACCGAGGACATATTCATAAATCTTGAGGA
Organism: Thuja plicata; assembly: GCA_018584345.1. NCBI lineage: Eukaryota > Viridiplantae > Streptophyta > Pinopsida > Cupressales > Cupressaceae > Thuja > Thuja plicata. The sequence continues at coordinate 1,074,686 of MU226331.1, read as the reverse complement.
TAATGAAACCCAAATGGTCATTGATGAGTATAATATGAAATTGACAAAAAATGAGAAACTATTGGAGCAATTGGAATTAGAAGAACAAACTGTAGAAAATGAGCCTAGTGAAGAGGCTATTTCAAGATATCAAGCAATAGAGATAGAAGAAGAATTAGACAAGGAAGGAGAAATTATTTCTAGATTGGAGATTCATAAAGATGTCAGATTTGATGAACATTCTACCTTTGTTTTTGATGATGTGTTTGTAAAGTCTAAACAATTTAGAACTTTCTTGTATAGTTTTAAAGGAGAGACCTAGGGAATCCATTCCCAATGTGACACCTAAATATGAGGTAGATTTACTGTGAAAACTCAAGGAAGATATAGATGTGGAAATTGATTCTATGACCCCACAAAAGGGGAGATAATTGTTAACAAAGGCTGGGGTGATTTTATTTCTTGGATGGGATCTCAGTGCTTCTTTTATTCAATGATGGTAGGGTATATATTGTACCAGTCTAGTCATTTGAACAATGTACCTAGTAGATTGATTCATGCTTCTTACATAATGGTGAAAGAAGATGCCAAATATGACCTATGAGAGATGTTGAGGAGCCAATTATTCATAAACATGGAAAGGATCAATATGGATAAGAAAAATTCATATAAATATGGATCACTCCTGGTATGTATATTCTTTTACTTGTAGAATCAATTTCCTAGAATAGGTTCAATTACATGGTCACAGGACCAACCAGTAATAATGCAAATTAAGAAATGTATCAGGACATTACAAAAAAAATTAGTACTGTTATGTGGGGATATTTCAAAGATTTTCAAGGAAATATGCACATGAGAGAGAAGTATGATGAGGTGTATGGGGTGAAGAAATGTTTTGGGAAACATGTTCAAGGGATCTAGCATGATATTTGCAATGATGACCACAAGAATGATGGTTACATTTGGTTTTGATAGATATTTGGGTTGGGATAGGATCAATCAACATCAAGTCCTTTTCTTTAGGAGGAAGAACTGAAGGAGCCATACTAGGTTGAGAGATGATAGGAAGAGGATGTGGATAAGGAGGAATATGTGGTGTAGAAAGTGTTGATTTTATTGTAGCTATGATAAGAATCCACAGGCTGACATAGATATCACAAAGGTTGTGATTATTTATATTATTATTGTGAGATAATATTATTATATTATTGTGAGATAATATAATTATATTATTGTGTGATAATATAATATAGTTATATAATTATTATTATGATATAATATAATTATATTATTATGTGATAATATAATTATATTATATAATTATTATATTATATGATAATAAATATAGGTCTATAGCGGGAAAAACTAATGGCACTAGAGCCTCTCAGACAAAAATCACACACTTGTTGTCTAACTTCAAGCAGGAAATTATCAATAACATGGCCACCTAGCTGGACACAATGCAGGTGAAAATGAAGCATGAAGAGGCCAAAGCTATTCTGGCATAATTTTGTCCACATTGTAAATAGAAGAAGAGAGATTGTTGTTGCAAGTTGGTTTCCAATATGGAGATTGCACAACTACCCACTGATTACAAGCCAATTGAAGGAGATGATAAGAAAGTATTCTTCATTGCACAACAAAGACCATGGGCTTAGAGACAAGGTATGCCTGAGGACCATCTTACATTTAATGGTCCATTTTATAGTAGTCAATGGAAACCCCATGTTAATAATCAATACTCTCCTTGGAATAATTCACAACCTTAGTGACAAACTTACCACAATCCTCAATGGAAACAACCCCAAGGGAATTGACAGCCTCCACAAGGCAATTGGCAGTAGAATCAAAAGTGGCGGGGAGGTTAGCAATGGCCAAACCAACAACAGGGACTCCTGTAGCCACCACCTCAGCCTCAACAACAAGCACTTTTTTTTCCTCTTGCAGCCACTACAACACTCCCCAAGCCTACTCAACTCCCTACCCAGCCTCAACCAAATCCTAATAATAGGCCTCCACCACCTCAGTAAAATGTTTATGCAACTTACCCAAACCAATACCCTACCTATGCAATCAATGACATTAATTTGCAATCATGCACAACTCTACCAACACCTCCTATTATCATTGAAGTACCTCAAGAAGAGTTCATTCCTCAAAATACTCTAGATGTCACTATAATAAGCCCAAAATTATTACCAGATAAAGACCATCCATATCCACCTCCCTTTCCACAAAGGTTGCAGAATGAAAATTCTAAGCATACTGACGATGCAGCCTTTGACATCCTTGACCAACTCAAGAACATTAGTGTTCAGATTATGCTTTTTAAAGAAATAAATGACGTTCCAACATATGGAAAGGATATCAAGGAGGCCTTCTTTAAAAGTGAGGTTGTAAGTGAAAGGATCCCCAGACTTTCCACTTCCTAGGGAAAATTTCTGATATCATGCTCGACAAAATAGTTGTCCCAAAGTATTCTTACCTAGGAAGCCTAGTTGTCGAGGTTACCATCAATGGAAAAACTATTAAAAATGCTTTGATAGACTTAGGAGCTACTCTAAATGTAATGAATAAGGAAATCATGCAGAAATTTAGAATCACTAACCTTTGGGAAACACCCACTATCTTGCAGCTTCCAGACACAGTCAAACCCAATGGGGTAGTGGAGGATATAGTTGTTGATCTTGAAACTTGGTCTTATCCTACAGACTTTATTATACTCTCGCTGAAAACCACCTTGGGAGGATATCCAATAATTATTGGTCAGCCTTGGTTGGCCATTACTAATGCCTACATAGGATGACACTCAGGTGATATGACCATTTATAATGGTTAGCATAATAAGAAATTAGCCTTGTACCCACCTGCTCAACCACAAATGGAATTAGCTTCACCAATTTGGCCTGATATTAGAGAAGAGGCCAAGATATTCAACTTAGTCGCCCAACTTATGATGTTAAAAAGGGATCCCTTCCTACAGCCATAGGAGGAGGACACAGTAATCACAAAAATTTGACAAAACCAGTATGGCCCAGATTCAGATGCCATGAACTGTCTCAATCCCTATAACTATTCCCTGCAAGCCTTGTACCCTGATTGAAAATTACCTCCATCTCCTATAGCCAAGAAAATCTACCAACAATTGCTACCACACAAGGTCCAAGTACCTCCATTAATAGATTCTTCTATGGTAGAACTCAAAAAATAGTTGGAAGTCTCCCCTAACCATTGCTTGAATATTAATAGAGAACTTACCAATGAGCGACAAACATCTTTGGCTAGCCTGTTGAAAGACCATACCACTTCTTTTGCATGGGATTATTTAGATATGAAGGGATTAGACTCTAAATTGTGTACTCATAGGATTTTCCTAAAGGAATATAAACTGCATGTCAGGAAATTTTAGAGGCATGTAAACCTCGCATTAAGAGAAATAGTGAAAACATAGTTGCAAAAAGTACTTAATGTTAGTTTCATCTATCCCATTTCTGACAGTTAGTGGGTCTCACCATTGGTCATTGTTCCCAAAAAATGAGGAAAATGGCCGGTATGTGTTTACTATAGGGAACTCAAGATGCAAGCAAGAAGTACCATTTTTCACTCCCATTTATTGATCAGGTCCTAGACTCCTTAACAGGGAAAAGATATTTTTATTTTCTGGATGGATACAATAGATACAACCAGATCAGGATCCTTCCTAAAGATCAGGAGAAGAAAATATTCACTTTCCCTTGGGGAACATTTTCTTACTCTGTGCTGCCTTTTGGTCTCTGTAATGCTCCAGCTACATTCTAGCGAGCGATTATTAGTATTTCTATTGATAGCTCACATGACTATATGGAAATATATATGGATAACTTCACCACTTATGGGGAAACCTATGAGGAGGCATTAGCCAACTTGGGAAAAGTTCTTACTAGGTGTGAGGAGCATAATCTATCCCTCAATAGCAAGAAATGCTTCATGATGATGAAAGAAGGTGTTATGTTAGGTCATTACATCTCTGCTAAAGGTATTCAAGTGGATCCTGCAAAAATTGAAGTCACAATGAACCTGCCTATGCCAGCAAAATAGAAGGATGTCCACAGCTTTTTGGGGGCACGCTGGTTACTACCGACAGTTTATTAAGGAATTTAGAAAAATGGAAGGTCCCATGTATTCCCTTCTCACTAAGGATTTTAAATTTTTATGGACAACAGCTTGTGAAGAATCCTTCTTGTAGCTGAAGTTTGATCTTACTCAGGCACTGATTCTCCAAGGGCCTAATTAGGAATTTTCATTCCACATCCATATTGATGCATCTAACCATGTTGTAGGTGTTTTCCTTGGGGGAAAACAAGGAACTATTGAGCATGTCATCTACTTCATCAACAAAAATTTGCAGGGCACAGAGATGAACTACATAGTCACAAAGAAGGAACTTGTGGCTATCCTATATGTGCTAAACAAGTTTCACCAATACATCACTAGTTACCAAATATTCATGCATACTGATCATGAAACCATCAAATATTTTAAAAAAAAGCTTGCTATCATAGGGAGGCTCGCTAGATGACTCTTGTTGCTACAAGAGTTTGACATCACTATAGTGGATAAACCATGCAAAACCAATGTAGTTGCTGACTTCCTTTCCATGTTATCGAATGCCAATGACCCACATGTCATCAATGAAATCTTTCTAGATGATCACCTGTTCTTTGTTTTAGCCCATACCCTCTAGTATGCCAAAATTGCCAATTACTTGGTCTCTCAAAAGGTACCGCCACACTTCTCACCCAAGGAAAAAAGGCTATTAATTGAGAAAATTTTCTACTTTTCTTGGCTGGCCAATTGTGGTGCAGGGCACCTCCTGAAGTTCCTATTTTCTTTCTTTAGTGTTTGTAATAAGGTGTATCCTTGAGATCACCCTTGTGTGTGTGTTTGTGTGGGTCTATGATGTAAGGTGAAGGACCCTAAGGTAATTTATAAACCTATGGGTTCCTGAAACCATGGTTAGACCATATAAGTCTTTTGGTGACTTTAGTGTTTGGTTAGAAGTTTGTGTTTCAAGTCCTTAGAATAGGTTCTTTTCATTTTTTGAACCTCTCCCACATCCTTGGAGGTTGGTAAGGTTGGCATTTGACCAAAATAGCAACTTTCCCATATGTTTCCAAAAAGTTGTCTTTTTGCAAAATGTTACTCGAAGAATGAAAAGTTCATTGTAACCAACCACACCAACTTCTTGAAGCATATTTAATGCCTAGATGATGCTATTAGGTGATCTGATGCCTTCTAGGAAGGCTAGAACTTACTGTGTACGAAGCTTGATGTTTAGAGGAGGAAATAAAAGAGTTTTCTTAATTATTTTGATAGTGTACGACCCGGTATGGATTCATCTTGTGAATCCAGTTGTAGAAATTTGTGATGTCTTGAGTTCCTTAAGCATTCTCATTGGTTTGAGTTGTTTTTGTGAAGTTTGTTAAAAGTTATAGATTTTACTTTCTCACTGTTTGAGAAAACAAAGCTTACTCGGTCAGTCACAAAGATGTGATCCTAACTAGATATTTATCTAGTGGATCTACTCGACCACTTGGAAAATACAAGTTAGGATCATGTTCCTTAATAATCCTAAAGCTCAAACACTCAAATTTAGTCCTCGGATTTATGAGACAAATCCCTAGGCTAATTATCTCTATGTAATTAGCCTGGCTCTTTAGTACAGTCACATGCATGTGCAATATATGTTTTGGAGGATCGAACTAAGGGTGGTTATAGACTATTTTGGGGTAGAGGAAGACATATAAGCCTTTACATTTACTCTATGAACCCACCTTCAACCACTTAATTAACAAACCAAGCCTGATCTAACTAATTAGGCATGTGTGCTTTGTGAGAGTTTAGGGGTGTAGTAGTGGAGTGAAGTGTTAAGGCTTTGAGGGGTTTAAAAACTCCATAAAGGGTTTCTAGAAACCCAATCAGATCTATTGGATCCTTCTGCAGTTGAAAGTTAAGTCCAAAAAACCTTATGGATAGGGCTATAAGGAATCCTAGGCCATTTAGGGTTTGACCATCCTTGGGTCTACAAGAATGAATCCATTGGTGGATTCTTGACCCTTGGGGTCTATTTGAAGTCTTCAATCACTTAGGGTAGGATTTATAAGTCTCTGGTGAAGGTTTATGTTATTGTGCTTGGTTTAGGGAAGGTGTCCCTAAAGGAGAAATTGCAGAGTTCTATAACTTGGCTTAAGAGAGGATAGGGGAAGTATATTGATCCCTTTGACAAGTCAGAAGACACCCTAGGAAGACATTGGTGGAGTTGGGGTGTTCAAGAAACAAGTTTTAAGAGTTGATAAGGAGTTGGAGCCCATCAAGGTTTTCTTGTAGTGCTCTCTGCATCAGGTGGTATCAGAGCCTACTAAGATCTTGGAAGAAGTGAAGAATGGGTGATAGAACAGAAAGTTCTCAAGGAGAGGAAGTACCTACTAGAATCACAAATGTGGAGTTGGCTAAAATTGTCAGATAACAAGTAGCCAAGAACAAGAAGATGGAGGAGGAGATAAAGAACTTGAAGGACCTCCAAATAGAGAAGGAGGAGGGAGGATATTCTAAAGAAGAAGAAGAAGAAGAAGATACTGAGCAAGATGAAACAAAAAACATACCAGTAGAGCAAGTCAAATTTATTGAAGCTCTTGAGAGAGTTGGAAGGAGAGATCAAAAATCATACATTCCCATGTTTTGTGGGAAAATGGATCCTGATGAATGTATGGATTGGGTAGAAACCTTGGAGCATTATTTTGAATGTGACAATATCTCTAAAAATCAGAAGGTCAAAATTGAAAAATCCAAAATGAAGGGCCCTACATTAAGCTGGTGGAGTTTTCTACAAAATGAAAGGATGGAAGAGGAAAATAACCCTATCTCAACATGGAAGAAGATGTTAGTAGAGATCAAAAGACAGTTTGTGCCAGAATACTATGAGATTACCCTTCATAAAAAGTTGCAAAATCAAAGACAGAAGGACCTTGATGTGAGTGGATATATTGAGGAGTTTCATAGAATGACCTTGAAGGACAAAGTCCTAGAGAGTGAGAAACACAAGATGGCATGGTACCTAAATGGACTGAAATACAATATTCAAGATGAAATGAGCCTATTCAACCCAAATCAGTACATAAGTGTTTTCAAATGGCACTAAAAATTGAAGAAAAATAGAACAGGAGAGGAGAGAAAAATAACAGAGGTAGAGGGAATAATTTCAGAGGCAAGGGTAGGTTCAATGGCAAGGGTCCATTTCAAAGGAGTCAAGGGGAGTTCAGTAGTCATGAGTCAGAAGGAGAGCACAATAATAGAGGAATATTTAGATGTACGAGATCAAACAATAGAGGGAGATTTGGTGGAAGAGGACCTAGTTTCTTCAAAGGGAAATGATTCACTTGTAATCAAATTGGACACCAGTCCTTTAGATGTCCTGAAAAGAGTGGCACCAGTAGACAAGGAGGGGACAGAAGAGTACAACTCACCCAAGAAGATGATAGCCAAAGTGTATCCTCCTATCATTCTGCAACTTCAAGGATTGCAAATCTATAACAAGGAGAATGTCTCATGATGCAAAGGACACTCCTAATAGTACCTACTACTGCAGAACCACCTTAAAGAAATTCATTGTTCAGAACAAGATGCAAGTTGAAAAAATAAGGTATGCAAAGTTATAGTTGATTCTGGATCCACTGATAATATTGCATCTAGGGAGTTAGTCACTAAGTTAAAGCTGCATGTTATCCCTCATCATTTCCCTTACAAGGCTTCTTGGTTCACAGAAGAAAAACAAACTATCATCAATGACCAAGTCTGGGTAGATTGAAAGATAGGGGAGTATACAGATAGAGTTCTATGTGATATCATAGAGATGAATGCATGTCATTTTTTATTAGGTAGGCCTTGGCAATATGATCTAGATGCTAAGTGGGATGGAAAGTCCAATGTCTATACTATAGTTAAGGATGGTGTTGAGTATGTGATGAACCCACTCCCTGATTGTGAAAAAGAAAAACATGTTACTAGCACTGTCTTACATATAGGGGAGAAGGAACTTATGAAGGTACTAAAAGAAAGGGATACACCTTGTTATGCATTAGTAGTAAGGTCCAAAAAGACACCAGTGAAAGAGCCAAAGGTCAAAGCTCCTACTAGGGATGTAGGCCCCAAAGAGGTCAAAGCCCTATAAGATCAGTATAAGGGTATTATAGGTGAGACCACACCAGAGTCTTTTCCATCTAAAAGGGAAGTAAGTCACTATATAGACTTCATACCATGGTCCACTCTTCCAAACAAAGCAACATATAAGATGACCCCTAAACAAAACCAAGAGATAGAAAGAAAAATTGAAGAATTGTTGTCAAAAGGCCTCATTAGGAAGAGTGTGAGTCCTTGTTCTTTCCCTACAGTCCTAGCACCCAAGAAAGAAGGCACCTGGAGACTATGTATGGACTCTAGATCAATCAATAGGATAACCATCAGATATAGGTCTCTTGTGCCTAGAATAGAGGATTTGATGGATTGTTTAGGGGGTGCAAGCTATTATTCCAAGATAGATCTTAAGAGTAGTTAGCATCAGACAAGAATCAGAGAGGGAGATGAATGGAAGACAACATTAAAGACCACAAAAGGCCTCTATGAATTGGTTGTGATGCCTTTTGGCCTCTCAGATGCTCCAAGCACCTTTATGATATTGATGAATGAGGTATTGAAGAATTTTCTTAAAAAAATTATTGTTGTATACCTTGATGACATTTTGATCTTTAGTAGGAGCAGAGAAGAACACCTCAAGCATTTGGACATGGTGATGAGAAAACTCCATGAGGAGAAATTAAAGATAAATATAGAGAAATGTGTATTCCTTCAAGAAGAACTTGTGTTCTTAGGTTTTGTGATCTCCAAGAACAGTCTCAAGATGGAACTTTCCAAGGTTGAAGCCATCCTCAATTGGCCACCTCCTAATACTCCTTCAGAGGTAAAGAGTTTCCATGGTTTATGTAGCTTTTATAGGAAATTCATCAGAAATTTTACTAGCATATGTGCTCCCATTATCAACACCATTAAAGGTGGAAGAAAATGCATATTTTCATGGAGTAATGAAGCTAATGAGTCCTTTGAGTTGTTGAAGAAAAATATTGCAGAGAAACCTATCCTATTTCAACCATACTTTCATAAAGTATTTACAGTAGAATGTGATGCAAGCAATAAACCCATTGCAGGGGTCTTGAGCCAAGAAGGGAGGCTAGTTTATTTTTTCAGTGAGAAGCTAAATGAAGCTAAATAAAAATACTCTACTTATGATATTGAAATGTATGCAATGGTTCAGTCACTTAGGAAATGGAGGTATTATTTGTTTCCCAAGGAGTTTGTAGTCTTTATTGATAACCATGCACTTAGCTTTCTGAATAAGCAAGAGAAACTTAATCACAGACATGTGAAGTGGATGGAGTTCTTACAGTCATATACATTTTCTATCAAGAATAAGAAAGGGATTGTAAACAAATTTGCTGATCCTCTTAGTAGGAGACACCTAACTACCCAAACCATTCAATTGGAGAGTTTTGGGTTTCATACCATGAAGGATATGTATGTTAAGGATGAAGATTTCAAAGAGGCTTACCAGATTTGTACTGAGATGACAGAAAAATACCACACTAATTTCTTAGAGTTTATTGTGAAATATGGTCTGATTTTCAAGGGTAGATCATTGTGTGTCCCAAAAGGATCCATGAGAGAGAAAATTATTAAAGAAAAGAATTTTGGAAGCCTAGCTCGTCACTTTGGGGTGGATAAAACATTGGAGCTGGTTAGAAGGTTCTACCACTGGCCCAAATTTCAGATAGATGTTAGGAGTTTTGTGGAGAGTTGTTTAGTTTTCCAACAAGCCAAAGGACACACCTCCAATGCAGGGTTATACACTCCTTTACCCATCCCTTCAAAACCTTGGGATTCAGTAAGTATGGACTTTGTCCTAGGTCTTCCAAAGACCAAGTCTGGATTTGGTAGCATTTATGTTGTAGTTGACATATTTACAAAGATGGCACACTTCATTCCTTGTAGGAAAACCCATGATGCATCCCACATAGCTAGATTATTCTTTAGAGAATTTGTGAGACTCATGGACTCCCACTGTCAATCATTTCAGATAGGGATCCTAAGTTCTTAGGCCATTTTTGTAGAACACTATGGAGAAAGTTAGGGACAAATGTGTCACTTTCCTCTGCATATCACCCATAGTCTGATGGTCAAAAAAAATTCATCAATAGGTCCCTTGATAACCTTTTGAGATGCCTCACACAAGAACATGGAGCCACTTGGGATACTATCATAGCACAAGCAGAATTCTGATTCAATGATTCAGTAAATCAGAGTATTGGTTTAACTCCATTCCAGATTGTCTATCGAACTCACTCTAGAGGGGTATTGGAACTCAGGGATATCAAAGACATGGAAAAAAGGAGTGCACTAGCTAAAGAATTTTCTGAAGTGATAAAGGATATCCATGACCAAGTGTAGATCAAACTACAGCATACCACTGAGAAATATAAAGCACAGGCTAACAAAAAGAGGAGAGACCTACAGTTCAAAGTGGGAGATTTAGTGATGACCCACCTTAAGAAGGAGAGACTACCCAAAGAAAATACACAAAGCTTATAATAAAAAAATCTTAGCCCTTTCAAGATTTTGAAGAAATGTGGCAACAATGCCTATAGAATTGATCTACCTTCTCACATTGGCTTATCACCTATTTTCAATGTTGTAGATATCTATACTTACAAAGGTGAAGTTAGTAATACTGATCTTATAGATACTCCAGAGCCTCCTACACTCCAACCACTCAAGGACATGCCACAAGAAACTCCTAAGATTGAAAGCATCCTAAACAAGAGAGTGAATGAGAAAACTAGGGGAGGCACTTACTATGAGTACTTAGTCAAATGGAAAAACCAACCCACTGAAGATGCTACCTAGATGACCCCTGAAGACATTCACAAGACAAGCTATCCACTTGAAGCACTCCCAACTAAAGAGACTTGAGTTACTTTTGCCCCGGGGAGTATGGTGAAGGGAACCTCTTACTGTTCTTATTTTCTTGCTTTAGTGTTTGTAATAAGGTGAATCCTTGAGATAACCCTTGTGTGTGTGTTTGTGTAGGTCTATGATGTAAGATGAAGGACCCTAAGGTGAGTTATAAACCTATGGGTTCCTGAAATGATTGGTTAGACCATGTTAGTCTTTTGGTGATTTTAGTGTTTGATTAGAATTTTGTGTTTCAAGTGCTTAGAATAGGTTCTTGTCATGTTTTGAACCTCTCCCACATCCTTGGAGGTTGGTAAGGTTGGCATTTTCTCAAAATAGAAACTTTCCCATATGTTGCCAAAAAGTTGTCTTTTTGGAAAATGTTGCATGAGCAACTTTTGCAAAATGTTGCTCGAAGAATGATAAATTAATTGTAACCGACCACACCAACTTCTTGAAGCATCTATAATTCCTAGATGATGCTATTAGGTGATCTGATGCCTTGTAGGAAGGCTATAACTTACTGTGTACAGAGCTTGATGTTTAGAGGAGGAAATAGAAGAGTTTTCTGAGTTATTTTGATAGTGTACGGCCTAGTAGAGATTCATTTTGTGAATCAAGTTGCATAAATTTGTGATTTCTTCAGTTCCTTAAGCATTCCATTTGGTTTGAGTTGTTTTTGTGAAGTTTGTTAAAAGTTATAGATTTTACTTGCTCAATGTCTGAGAAACCAAAGCTTACTAGGTCAATCACAAAGATGTGATCCTAACTTAAGATTTATCTAGTGGATCTACTCAGACACTTGGAAAATAAAATTTAGGATAATGTTACTTAAGAATCATAAAGCTTAGACACTCAAAGTTATTCCTTAGATTTATGAGACAAAGCCCTAGGCTAATTATCTCTATGTAATTAGCCTGGCTCTTTAGTACAGTCACATGCATGTGCAATATATGTTTGTGAGGATCAAAATAAGGGTGTTTCTATAGTATTTTGGGGTAGGGGAAGCCATCTAAGCCTTTACATTTACTCTATGAACCCACCTTCAACCACTTAATTAAAAAACCAAGCCTGATCTAGCTAATTACCCTGTGTGCTTTGTGAGAGTTTAGGGGTGCAGGAGTAGAGTGAAGTGATAAGGATTTGAGGGGTTTAAAAAATCCATAAAGGGTGTCTAGAAACCCAATAAGATCTATTGGATCCTTCTACAGATGAAAGTTAAGTCCCAAAAACCCTCTGGATAGGGCTACAAGGAATCCTAGGTCATTTAGGTTTGACCATCCTTGGGTCTACAAGACTGGATCCATTGGTGGATTCTTGAACCTTGGGGTCTATTTGAAATCTTCAATCACTTAGGGAAGGAGTTCTAAGTCTCCGGTGAAGTTTTATGTTATTGTGCTTTGTTTAGGGAAGGTGTCCCTAAAGGAGAAATTGCAGAGTTCTATAACTTGTCTTGGAGAGTCAAGAGAGGATAGGGGAAGTATATTGAACCCTTTGAAAAGTGAGAATACACCCTAGGAATACATTGGTGGAGTTGGGGTGTTCAAGAAAGAAGTTTGAAGAGTTGATAAGGAGTTGGATCCCATCAAGGTTTTCTTGCAGTGTTCTCTGCATCAAATTGTCTCTTCTATATTGGACTAGACCAGATTTTGAAAAGGTGTGTCTGAGAAGATGAGAATTATGATATCCTACATGTATGTCATGATGAACCCTATAGAAGCCATTTTTCAGCAAAAAAAATAGTCGTGAAGGTGCTCACTACCGGCTATTATTGGCCAACTTTTCATAAGGATGCAGCTAATTACACCCGCAAGTGTGATCGATGTCAACGAATGGCTTGCCCAACCAAGTCTAATGAAATGCCTATGTTCCCTCAGGTAGTAGCTACTCCATTTGATAAATGGGGATTAGATTTTGTGGGACCCTTTAACCCCCCATCAAATGAAAACTCCTACATTCTAGTCTGTACTAACTATGTAAATAAATGGGTGGAAGTGCGGGCTATGAAACATGCCAGAGATAGTAGGGTTGCTAAGTTTTTATATGAGGAAATATTTACCAGGTATAGTGTTCCACAAGAATTGGTCACAGATCAGGGAGCTTAGTTCACTTCTACTCTAATCACTACACTGATGAATGAGCACAACATTCACCACCAAACGTCTAGTCCATATCATCCCCAGGCGAGTGGTCAAGTAGAGATAACCAACAGAGAGATTGAAGCTATACTGACTAAGACAATTCAGCTACACAAGATGAACTGGAGTAGAAGATTATTGGAAGTTGTGTGGGAATACCACATAACATGGAAAATCCCCATAGGTTTTACACCCTTTGAGTTGGTGTATGGAAATAATTCTTTAATGCCCATTGAATTTGAACATAAAACCCTATGAACAACATTACAACTCAACTTGGATCTTCCTGTAGCTCAAAGAGAAAGTCTCCTACAACTCAATCATCTAGATGAGATGAGGAAAATAGACCTATAAAATACAAAGTTAGTTCAAATGCGAAGAAAGGGGTGGAATGAATCACATACTCGAAATAAAAGGTTTTTTACTGGTGATTGGTCCCTTTTATATGATTCACAGTTTCACGATAATTAAGGTAAGCTCACTACTTGTTATCTTGGTCCCTATGAGTTTGTAATATTTTTTTCTAATGGTGCAGTCCAATTGTATACAATTGACCCTATGTGTTTCAAGTTATTGGTTAATGGTCACAGACTTTGTTTGTAGCATAAACCAACTACTAAGGCCGAGTTCCTGTGGCAATTTGAGATTTATCCTATCGTAGCTAAATGTCTTGCAGCCAATGGACCTCTACTAGCTGAAGAAGTTCCTACAGCCGATGGACCTCTTCTAGCTGAAGAATTTCCTGTAGCCAATCAGAGTGGTTTTTCACTTCGATCGTCTCTATGACTCTATACAAATGCAGTCATAATAAAGTTTTCGTTTCCCACAAAAATATATTTTTCCACAATAAAGCCACGTCACATCATATCACATCACCTTTTTTTTCCATTATTCCACTCATTACTTTTTGCTTGGCCCATGTCATCCGATCTTCCCAGATTTGGACATTTAAAGGTTTTTATACTCTAAGGTACACATTCATTTATTATTTGCAATTTTTTTTAACTCATTTGAAATTATTATCTATTGCATCATAATTAATTTAGTAATTCATCCAAGTACTATTGTACTTCCTAACCAAGCATGTGCGGACACCTATCACCTTTTTCGTAGGGGGCAGTCTGTTAAGTTGTGTGTTGCAATAATTACCCTCACTTAATCTATACTGCGTAGTCATTTCAACTTGTTGATGTGATAACCCAAAGCATATGAAATTCCCTTATAATCCTTGTTTTTAAAACTCACGTTTCTAGCTCCAATTTTCCAAGTTTTTTCAAAATTTCCTCTGTCATTTGTCCATATTATCCAGTAAAAGAACCAAAGATCTCACTGGGTTTATCATCTAGCCAGGTTTAACAAAATACGGGGTGAAAAACATTAGGAATACTAGAGGGAAAAATTGTTGGAAGGCAATTGGAAGTTGCAGGGATTCCAATTTTTTAAGGTTACATAATTTCTCAGCAAAAAAATGGGTGGGAAAACCATACGACATGAACCGAGGAATCATTCATCCTTGTTATAGAACCAGCCCAATATCCAGGTCTTTAATCGGGTAGGATGGCTTACATGTTTTGTCAAGTTATGTGGATATGACAAGGTCGTAACACTGGAGTTTCTATGGACCTATAGAAATGGGATTGCCTAGGTGAAAGGGTTAAGAGTGGAGGCTTCTAAGGCAAAAAAATTATGGAATTTTCTAGACTTCCACCTATAGGATAAGACTTCCCACATGAGCACAATGCATGGACAGCTAGAGCTGAATTTTCTTTACCCACAAACACCGAACTGGAATACAGTAAACAAGGTATCAAAAGATCATCTCTTCTAGGTGATTACTCCTAGTTAGCAATTCATATTATAAGGTACATTACTTGTGGGGGATGTAGGATTTGAGAAATACAAATCCACAGAAAAGCTGTTACAAGAGAGAAGCTAGGAGGAAAAAATAGAACTCAGAAATACTCAAAAATGTGAGAGAAAAATTATATTCTAAGTTATGAAACAATAATTACAAGTTCAACCTTAAAAAGGTGAATGAAACCCTAAAGGAAATAAAATCTAGGTTGTGCATTAATAATTAATATAAATATTAATTATAATGCACCTAAGAGACAACTTAAGCAATAAGAGTAATAAAACAACTTAATTAATTAAACAATGTGATTTAATTAATAAGCATAAAATATGATTACTCTAACACCCCCCTTAAGCTAAGCTCAGGGGGTAAGCTAACCTAGCACAACTATGAAAGAAAGAAATGGGTCTCCACTAATACATTTGGGGTGAAATTGCGACAACAATTTGCGACGGGGGCCAAATGTTTAGTGTTTTTCGCTTTTTTTTTCAATTGTAACCCGACAACGTCGCAATTGCGACGTTGTCGGGATATAAAGAAAAAAAAAAAGAGAAAACGTTGTCATTGTTCAATAGCACCGAGAGGGGTTTTTCATCTCTGCGGCGAAAGAAATTTTCCAATATTGATAGCGACTGCATTGTTATAGGAATCCAAACGGCTGAGAGAGCTAGGTATGTTTTTAAACTCATTAGCTCATTGATGCAACAATGAATACAGATTTAGTAGGGCGGGGAAAGAATTTGACATGTAAGACTATATTTTTAAGATTAGCGCCATTACCTTATAAAAATGGAAACCCATTTGTATTGAGAACACCACTTTATTATGTGAATGCACCCCCTCACATGGGCAGTGCTTATACCACAATTGCAGCAGATGCTCTAGCCCACTTCCAGGTAATTCTCTGCTCTTCCTTTTGAGAAATTTTATTTATTATGTTATTTATAATTATACACGCACACAAGTAACCAGTTGAAACTTATATACCCCAAGGACAATAAGTTTGGCTATTCTTATTCAAGATATACAATTAGACTGTCAAACGGTACGAGCTCAAGTGGGAGAAATATTGCGGTTTTCAAATGTGTTCCCATGTTCC